>CAUYLG010002453.1:0-62124 GCA_963573385.1 Cacajao melanocephalus
GCATGGTGAAACCCCGTCTCTACTAAAAATACAAAAATTAGCTGGGCATGGTGTCAGGTTCCTGTAGTCCCAGCTACTTGGGAAGCTGAGGCAGGAGAATCGCTTGAACCCAAGAGGCAGAGGTTGCAGTGAGCTGAGCCATTACTCTCCAGCCTGGGCAACAGAGCAAGACTCTGCCTCAAATAAAATAAAATAAAAATAAATAAAGCCTGCCAGGCAGAGTGGCTCATGCCTGTAATCCCAGCACTTTGGGAGGCCAAGGCAGGAGGATCCTTGAAGGCCAGGAGTTCAAGACCCGCCTGGGAAACATAGCAAAAACCCCTTTCTCTCCAAAAAATGTTTTTAAAAATTAGCCGGGTGTGGTGCTATGTTCCTGTTGTCCCAGCTACTCAGGAGACTGAGGCAGGAGGATCATTAGTTGCGCTCAAGAAGTTGAGGCTGCAGTGAACTAGAATCATGCCACTGTATTCCAGCCTGGGCAACAGAGAAAGACCTTCGAAAGAAAAGAGAGAGAGAAAGAGAGAGACAGCAAGCAAGCCTAAGGAAGTTATTTTACTAACACCATGGTTTTGTAAAACTTTGTCCTACCAGGAATACAAACACTTCCTCGAATCCAACTCTCTGCCTGCAGTTAACGTAAGAGCCAGCATCCATGCATGCCACAGACACGGGAACCTGCTGGAAGCCAGCAGGGGAAGAAAGGTCACATCCCTGAACCAGCAGCTGCCTGGGGCCTGGAGCAGGGTGCAGGGCGTGGATTCTCTAAAGGTGAGTGTGCAGGCAGGGGGAGGGCAGAAAGATGGGGGCAAGGGGTGGCGTGTCATAAAACGTCCTCAGGGCATAAAAGTTGCAGGGCCCGGCCCCCCACCCGCTGCTTGCGTTCATTAGCACTGAGGCCGCAGACCCCCTTGGCAGACCCTGCCCATGCCTGCCCTGGGCTCCTGGAGGACTCCTGCTGGGGGCCGGAGGGCTGCCTGGCGCCGCTGGGCGAGCAACTTCAGGGATGGAGCCAGGCCAGCGCCGGCTCCCCACACATGGTCATTACCTCCCGAAAACCCAGGAGTTATTACAATTAAAACACGTTGCAGGGGGGAGTGAGGGCTGGGGGAGGTCCCTTTAGGAAGGAACACTGGGATTAAAAGAAATTAGAGCGGTTGTCTTGGCAACGCAACCAGGCTGGGCCTACCCTGTGATTATTTCAATGGGAACAGCAGGATGGGGGCCGAGTGGGGCTGGGGGGTGCTGGAGACCCACGTACCCAGATGCATGGGTGAGAGCTGTGCTTTGCCCTCAGAATGGGACTCAGCAGCCTGGGAAAACGCTCCTCAGGCTGGTTCTTGCTGGCTCTCCTGTTCTCTGTTAACTGTCACTTATCCCATCAAACACTGAGTAAACGGCCCCGCGTCCTCCAGGGAGTTCAAACGCCAGACCTCTGCGATCCCTTTCTTTTTAAAACAGAAAACTCCCAAGAGGGCCCCCGTTCTCCCCGCTTCATGAGTGGAAATGGCCTGGCCTGGTTTCCTATCAGTTCAATTCTGGCCATTCGGGGCCACAGGTGAAACCCAACCATCCCTTTCTCTAGGTGGCCTCAAAGCAAGCTGGGATAGAAAGCACAAGAGACGTGTGTGGCGGGAGGGGCCGGAGAGCTGGGGGAGTGAAAACGTTTTTGGAAGCAGGCCCATGATAATGAGCAAGATGGAATCTGGGCCTGGGACACCTCCAGGCACCAGCACGGGATTGGGGTCTCTACAGAATGGGAATCCCGGTCTGGCAGAGCTACAGGGCCTGCGAAAGAGAAAACAGTAATTAGTTCTCCATCTTTCTGCTTGTCTCAGCAGCCCCGAGCAGGTCTGGCAGAGAGGTGAGGAGAACCTGTTTGGAAACCTCTCGGGGAGAAGAGGATGGGCTGAGCGGGGAAGGGACAGGAGGAGGAGGAGGAATCCGTCTGCAAGCTTCCGGGGGGAGTTCTTGGCAAATTCCCACTTCCCCAATCTCATTTCCTCCAGTACTACCTTAGTGATGCTAACAGCAGAGAGAGGCCTAGAAACATCAGAGCTAGGCCAGGCGCGGTGGCTCATGCCTGTAATCCCAGCACTTTGGGAGGCAGAGGCAGGTGGATCACTCAAGGTCGGGAGTTCGAGACCAGCCTGACCGAAATGGAGAAACCCCATCTCTACTAAAAATACAAAATTAGCTGGGCGTGGTGGCGAATGCCTGTAATCCCAGCTACTTGGGAGGCTGAGGCTGAAGAACTGCTTGAACCCAGGAGGCAGAGGTTGCAGTGAGCCGAGATCGTGCCATCGCACTCCAGCCTGGGTGACAGAGCAATACTCTGTCTCAAAAAAAAGAAAAAAAGAAAAAAGAAACATCAGAGCTAGTATGCCAGAGGAGTTACAGGCATACCAGGTGAGCGTTCCATGTGGAAGGTTAACTGGACCGGGGGCAAGTCCCCCTCAGAACCCAAAGGTGGAGATTTCTGAGCTGCCTAAGCCCAGCCAGCAGATGACATCTAGGAACATTCTGTTCCTAGCTTCCCCACCCCTTTTGAAAAATGATGATTTCCAACCCCAGGTAGCCACTGTCAGCTGTTTGGGGTCTTCGACGGAGCTTTTCCTGTTTGTGTTTGCAAGGTCTGAGGTGTCCTGATGGAAAACACATGGTCTTCGAGTTTGGCCTAAGTACAAGACTCAGCCCCTTATTCCACACGACCTTCGGCAACTCTTTCCACAACTGTTTCTTTGTCTGTAAAAGTATCAACTAATTTACAGTGTCATTGTGAGGACTTGAGACAATGGACTTAAAAGGCCTCGCTTTAGGGTAACAAGTATCCCGAATTTGTCTAGGTCTGAGGGGTTCCCAGGACTTTCATGTTTAATGTCAGACAGTCCCAGGTGAACTGGGACAGGGCGGCCACCCTACCAAGTACTGAGTGTGCATGAACTGCTGTTGGGGGTGGGGGGACAGCTATTTTATGTTGGGGTCTTACTCCTTTGTAAGATTCTTGACACATTCTGTGTATATAAGTGAAAAAGTATATATACATACACACATCCATATACACGAACTTTCCAGAGATAAACTGGGAGGCAATTATTCACATTTCAAAAAGAACCTCCACCTAGCCAAATGATAAAATGCAGCATCCTTCTGTACAAGATTGAGGCAGAGAATGAGACTGCACACAGATGGTAATTTCAGAGATAATAAGCTGATGAATTGGAAAGCAATAAGAAATCATTTCTGAGATCCTTTCATTTCTGGAGGAAACACCAGCACTTTCAGAAGATTCTCTGTGCCCAGCTTTGCTGGACTCTCTCTAGCTACAGAGCCCAGTGCACCTGTAACATGGCTCCTTTGTGCATGGGCAGAAGACACCACCAGCCACTGGCCTGGGGATGTGCTGTCTGGCTGGGGATCAGAGGAGAGGGTCAAAAGGTTCCAGATGTACTCCAAGTTCTAAGTTAGCATTTGCTTTTCATCACAGGAGAACTCTATTTCTCTACCTTCCCCTTGGTTCAGAGGGTTCAGGTTGCCCAGGCTGTATCAACTCTAAAAAAGCTCAGGTGGGGGCCGGGCGTGGCAGCTCATGCCCATAATCCCAGCACTTTGGGAGGCAGAGGCAGGTGGATCACAAGGTCAGGAGTTCAAGACCAGACTGGCCAACATGGTGAAATCGCATCTCTACTAAAAAATACAAAAATTAGCCAGGCATGATGGCAGGTGCCTGTAATTCCCGCTACTCAGGAGGCCGAGGCAGGAGAATTGCTTGAACCTGGGAGGCGGACGTTGCAGTGAGCAGAGATCGCGCCACTGCACTCCAGCCTGGGCTACAGAGCGAGACTCCATCTCAAAAAATTTTAAAAAAAAGCTTCAAGTGGGGAGTTCATGCACAAACCAAAAACACCAACATCACATCATCTTGCGGGAGTTTTTGTTTTGTTTTTTAAACCACCTAGTTCTTGGAACAACAGGTGAGAGGGAATAGGAGGGAAAGGAAGACAATAAAGAGATTGCAGTGCCCTCCCCATTCCCCGAGCTTCAAAACTCAAGACGGTCGAATAAGGCAGGCAGCTTGGCCTGGTGGAGGATCTTCAGGTGGAGCAGACCAAGCTGAGGCCCTGACCCGGCTCTGCCACAACCCACCCCAGCCTGGGCTCCACGGTCAGTAGGTGCAGGCCACCAGCCAAGCAACGGGTAAGGGGAGGTACAAAGAGGGCCTCCTGGCTGTCCTCCCCCTTCTTGTCCTCTCCGCCTCTGTCCTCCCCTTCCCACCACCACCTGATGCTTTAGGTGAAACCTGAGCCACCTGGCTGCAACCACAATCAGCTTAACGAGCTTCATTCACTCCCGGTCTAAATCAGGAAGAAAAAGGGCCCAGCTGGAAACACATCCTGTCTTCTCCTCGGTGAGGTGTCTCCTCCTCAGTGAGGTGACAGCGGGGCCCGGCCCAGCACAGCAAGAGGGAAGGATATTGGAAGGTGCTGAAAAGGGAGAGCTCTCCTTTCTCCCCAGTGGAGGGATCAGAGCCTTTATGTAATGTGGCCAGAGCAGGTCACAAAGCCTGCAGGAGTGCTGGCTCCTCCCTGGCATCCCAGCCTCCTTGAGGCTCACAGGATCAAGTGGTCCCAGATTCCAGCAGGCCAGCTCCTTGGAGGCTAAGATGGCATCCTAGGGGGCAAATGGTGGCTGCTGGATGTAGCCCAACCTTGCCAGACTACATAAGGCTACAGACACAGGCAGCAGGGTGGTGTGCTGGGGGGTGGGGGTGGGGGTGGGGAAGGGCTCGGCACTGATGCCTGGGCTTATTACTTCTTGGATTGTTATTTTCGTGAGAGGTGCCCTCAACATCTTGGATAACTAAGGCTGGGTCCTGCTTGGAAGAGAAAGCTGAACCAAAGGATATGTGACCACACCCTGCACCCCCATCTCTATCCGAGCCTATTTCTGCCATTGCATTTATCAGACTACTTAGACATCCTCTCTTTGCTTGCCCCTCTTCTTCTCTCTCTCTTTCACCTCTTAGAGGGCAAGACTGAGCTTTCTTTTGTGCCTTTGTACCCAGGCAGACAGTAAGCACTAAATAAACGTTTGCTTACCTAAACAGATTCTTTACAGCGTTACCATGATGCACGTCTCGGGGAGGATCTCCCTGGCGAACATGCCAAATCCCAGGAGTCCAGGCAGAGCCTCCAGGCCTCTCCCTGTCTCTTGCCTCCGCTTTTCTACACATTTTCCCAAAGGAGGCGGGAAGCTTGGTCCACCCCTGTGCCACAGCAATTAACAACAACAACACAAATAAGCCACAGAGGAGGAAAAGTAGCAAAGGAATTAAAAAGAAAAACAGAGGAATGAAATGTGCATGTGTACACATATAATACGAGTTAGCATATCCCAAAGCCCCCTGGACAGAAACCAAACAGGAAATCTAGAATCATTACCAAATGCACTTCCCCGGCTCGCCGGGCCCCCGGGGGTGGGTCAAGGATGCGCAGACTCGGCTTCTGGAGCCTAGGAGCCTCAGGAGGGCGGGGCTTTGATGGGTTGATTGGCATTTCCTCCCCGCCCTCCCCGGCTTCCCTCCTGACCTCCGGAGAGGGCTTCTCCTTGGATGGCTGATGGGATGAGACGGAAGCCTCTTGTTGCAGACACCGCCCAGGAGCAGCGGGGCTGGAGCTTTGCCACTCAGGCCTCCCACGGTGCTGGAGCAGAAGGTGACCGGCAGCTGGCCTCCCTCACTCCACTCCACAGAGAGCTGTGTGATGGCCTGGGCTTTGAGGTCAAGACCTTCTGCTCTTAAGAAAACAGATCTGAAATTTTGGCATCAAAATAAAATATGTGCAGAGGAAATAAGTAACCCTTGGAGTGCAACCCAGGCCATAAGATTGAAATAAAATGTCCAAGCAGAAACTAGAGCTACAGTGGCCATAGGTTCAAGTTCATCCCCCGGGGTCATTCCTTCTGCTCTGAGCTCTATCGAGCATTGAGCCCTTGCTCGGTGCACTCTGCCTCCACAATCCATCAAGCTGTTTCTGTAGAGGGCCAGAGAGTAAATATTTCAGGCGTTGTGGACCATCCCTGTTGCCACTATGCAACTCCGCCCTTAGTATGAAAGCAACCACAAACCGTACATAAATCAATGGTTATAGCTGTGTTCCCATGAAACTTTATTTATAAAAACAGACAGCTGTTCAGATTTGGCTTATGGGCTATATTTTACCAACCCCTGGCGTAGAATGTGAAGACAACAGAACGATATAATGGTTCAAGAATATGGGCTTTGAAGTCAGGCAAACCTAGTTCAAATCTCTGTCCAAGACCTATTAGTGCTGTCATCTTGGGCCAGTCACTTAACTCAATCAAGCTCAATTTCCTCATCTGTAAAATAGGATAATAATGCCTGCCTCGCCAGGTTACTGTGATGATTAAATGATCTAATGAATGTAAAGTGCTTGACACTCAATAAATGCTGGCTGTTAATCATTCTCATTATGAGAAGAATTAAGTGGAATCGAGGGGAGGTAATTTTGAGCCTTTCACTGTTCTTAGAGAAGCCATTGTTACCAAGAAGCTCCTGCACACCTGGGTAATGACGGTGTCTTTCTGTGCAAAAATGTATTTCCTACAATTTAATATTCCATAGATTCACTGCATGTTAGTAAGTCGGTGGTTGCATATTAGAATCATCTGAGAAGCTTTTCAATCTCATTGCCCAGGCTGCAACCTAAACCAATTAAACCAGAAGCTCTGAGAGTAAGACACCCCCAGGTATCACTATAGTTTAAAGCTCCCTAGATGATTCCAGTGTGAAGCCCAACTTGAGACCCACTGGGCTACATAGCTGAAAAGAACAGGGGCAAGTTCCCTTGTTCCTTACTGCTCAAGGGGCAGTCCAGGGACCAGCACCATCAGCATCGCCTGGGAGCTTGTGAGACGTGCAGAATGTCAGCCCACCCCCAACCCCAGACCTGCTGAATGTGAATCTGCATTTTGACAGAATCCCCAGGGACTGGTGTGCATATCTAGTTTGAGGAATATAGCTGTTCCACAGGCACTGAACTTGGCTCATGAGCAGAATCACATGCAAAGTTTTAAAAATTACTACACTTCAGGCCAGGCACAGTGGCTCACATCTGTAATCCTGGCATTTTGGGAGGCCAAGGCGAGCGAATCACTTGAGCCCAGGAGTTCAAGACCAGCCAGGGCAACATGGTCAAATCTGGTCTCTAAAAAAATTTTTTTTTAATTAGCCAAGTGTAGTGGTGCATGCCTGTGGTCCCAGCTACGGGGAGGCTAAGGTGGGAGGATCGCTAGAGCCCAAGAAGTTGAGGCTGCATTGAGCCATGATCGTGCCACTGCACTCCAGCCTGGGCGACAGAGCAAGACACTGTCTCAAAAAATAAATAAGACAAAAGAAAAAGTAAAATAAGATAAAATAATTTCTAGACTTCATCACCAACTCAGTGAATCAAAATCCTTGTCGGGTAGCCCAGGGGTTTGTACATTTCCCCAACATTTTATTTGAAAAATTTCGGACATACAGAAATGTTCTACCCACATACTTACCACCCAGATCCTGTGATTGTCAGGATTTGGCTACATGTGCTTTATCACATATCTACGCGTTTAGCCTCCGTTTATCTATCCATCAATCCAACTCATTTTTTCAATGCATGTCAAGGTAAATTGCAGACATTAGGACACTTCATCTCTAAACATGTCAGTATGCACATCATTAATTTTTAACAAGGTCTCTAATTGATTCCTGGGCTGTGAACCCAACATCCTACCTTGGGCATTCAGGAGTTATTAATCTAGTGACAATCTCTCTATCCTGAGGGGACAGTAGCTAAGACATAAGAGAACAGTCATTCACCACTCTCTGTATTCTATTTAGTATTTAGTTAACAATGGCATTAAGTGTCTTTAGCCATGAGTCCAAAACCTTCCCTGGTATTTTCCCTCCAAAAAATATCTCCAGGCAAAACACTCTGCTGTCTTTCCACGTTCCATTTGTAGAGACTAAGCTGAGTCTCCCACCGCTGTCATCAATTCTGCAGTCAACAATCTTAGAGGGGCCTGAGAGTTAAGATGCTGTATGTCTTTGCTTCTGGATGTTGGTATATCACTGGTCAGAGTGCAGCAATTTCACCTACACAACTGGTTTTCCCTCCATCACGGGTTTTCTTTGACAAGCACCTGCCAAATACAAAACTCCAAGCCCTGTCAGGGCTGATGTGAACTCAAAACTAATGAGAGATATTTTTCTGGCTAGGTCAACCCAAAAAGGGGGCTGGCCCTATGACACAAAGTAGGATCACTCGTTCTGATCAACAATTCAAGATCTCTTGGGAAAGAGGCTTACCCTTCCACTACTGCACCCAGACTTTTCTTTTTTTTTTTGAGATAGGTTCTTGCTCTGTCTCCCAGGCTGGACTGCAGTGATACAATCATAACTCACTGAAGACTCAGCCTCCTGAGTAGCTAAGCCTACAGGTGCACACCACCATGCCCAACTAATTTGTTTTCTTAGAGACGGGGTCTCACTATGTTGCCCAGGCTGGTCACAAACTCCTGGAGTCAAGCCATCCTCCCTCCTTGGCTTCCCAAAGTGCTGGGATTACAGGTGTGAGCCACTGTGCCCAGCCTGCACCCAGCTTTTTAGGAATCTTCCAGAATCCCTGAGGTAGGACTGCAGTTAGTACCAATTCAGCCTGTATTCGTCTGCTAGTCCCCAAGGCACCTGGAGTGCCGCCAACGCTCACGGGATAAATTAATAGGAGTTACTGCCCCTAAAGAATTGCCTAACACTTCCAAAGGCTCTCTTCCAACAGTCTAGGAGAGGGCTGTTTCAGAGTCTGAACACACGCAAGCCCCAAGTTGCTCTATGTCACAGATAGACATAGCTGGGTCACAAATAGTGTCATGTGTCAGCATTTCCACCTACAAACATGAAAAGGCACATGGGCTCCTCACTCCCAACCTTGCTCACTGTTTTGCAGACCACCCACTCTCTGTTTGCATGGGTCCTCGAACCTTGAAACCCGACACGCTCCTTTCAGAAGCCACCCATGTTTAAACAAATAAATACCCCAAAGTGACCCACTCCCTGGTGGTATTCAAATAAATGTCCCAGGAAAGAGGATGGGGGAGGGGAGACCCAGGCCTCCTATGCCACTGGCCTGCCACAGAGCATCCTCGGGCCACTGCTACGCAGAGGGCCATGTAGAGGAAGGGCATAGGTGAGGGGAGAGGTTGTCATCACTGGAATTCAGGAAAGAGGAGGCAGAGAGATGGGTGGAGTCCAATCAAAGATGAAGATCTGACTGGGCACGGAGGCTCACGCCTGTCATCCCAGCATTTTGGGAGACCGAGGCGGGTGGATCACTTGAGATCAGGAGTTTGAGACCAGCCTGGCTAACACGGTGAAACCCCGTCTCTACCAAAAATACAAAAATTAGCCAGGCATGGTGGTAGGCGCCGGTAATCCCAGCTACTCTAGAGGCTGAGGCAGGAGAATCGCTTGAGCCTGGGAGGCGGAGGTTGCAGTGAGCCGAGATTGCACCACTGCACTCCAGCCTGGGCAACAGTGTCAGACTCTGCCTCAAAAAAAAAAAATGAAAATCTTTGAAACATGTGCAGAGATTCCCTGTAATTCCCAGTTACTCAGCCATAAGCCTTTAAATTCTTCTGGCCAGGGAGGGAGAGCTAAGAACCATTTGGGTGGGTGGAGAGAAACAGGGATCCGTTATTTGATGAGTTAGAAACACTTAAATGTAGTTCCAAGACTTGCCTGCAGTGAGAAGGGGAGGGGTGGAGAGAAGTAGGAGAGGAACCCACCAGTCCAACAATCTCCATGTCTTTGACTCAGTGGCGAGAACTACTGACACGTCTCAGTTTCACGGAATGTGGACAGCTGGGAATAAAGTCGCTGCTTTGTCACGAGTCGCTTGCTCAATGGAGTTGCTACTATATTATTTAGGATATTCTAAAATCCTAAAAAGGATTTTAAAGCATAAGGAAGAAGATGACAATTGCCTGCTTAAGAGCTGTGGATAGCTTCCTATGAGTGAAGGAGAAGAGGTGTCCTCAGGGGTTGGCCTAGTTGGTTCACAGATGAGCAAGCACAGTGTGAACTAGATTGTACCAGAAAGCTGGCCCTACTCCCCTAGTGTGTAAGGAAGTAAGGAGGCAAAAGGAGATCACGTTTCAAAAATAAACACAAACCCCAAAATAAACACTGTTAATGGAAGTGACTAATCAAGGGTGTGCTGAACTTGGTGGTTCTTGATAAGATACAGGAAGAAATGCAATTGGAAAAAATAACAGATCCCCCCCTTTTGGTAAATAAAGTGTTGGGGAGAAGGTGGGTTTAAGACACAATTTCTCAACCTTGGCACTGCCGACTTTTGGGGCTGGATCCTGACTTTGTTGTGGGGGCTTGCCTCGTGCATTGTAAGATTTTTCTCTTTTTTGAGACATGGTCTCACTCTGTCACCCAGCCTGGAGTACAGTGGCGTGATCAGAGTTCACTGAAGCCTCAACCTCCCAGGCTCAAACCATCCTCCCACCTGTTGGGACTACAGGTATGAGCCACCACACCCAGCTAATTTTTTATATTTTTCATAGAGATGGGGTCTTGCCATGTTGCCCAGGCTGGTTTTGAATTCCTGGGCTCAAGTGATGCACCTGCCACAGCCTCCCAAAGTGCTGGGATTACAGGCATGAGCCACTGCACCCAGCCAGTGTAGGAGTTTTAATAGCATCCCTGCCCTTTACCTGCTAGATGCCAGTAGGACCCTTGCCCCTAGCTGTGACAAACAAAAATGTCCCCAGACATGCAAACAACCCTTGGATGGGAGTAGGGGGACAAAATCACCCCTGGTTGAGAACCACTTGTTTATAATAGGGGGCACAGCTCCTTTCAGCGAGAGATGGCTTAACATGACTTAGGGCTTGGCCTAAGCAAAATTTGAGGCTAATTCAGCATCTGCACTGCAGGCCTAGAATTTGTCTTTCTGCAGCACTTCTCACTGTAGCCAGTTTTCCCTCTCCAGGGTCTCTGGTTACTCTACACTCTTGGCAGTCAGGGAGGAAGCAATGGAAGGATGCCAGAGTCCCATGCCCATCTCCAGCATGTATGGGTCTGTGGGACAGACCCAGCTCTGTGGGTGCAGGAAGGGTGAGTAGAGGTGCCTTCCTGCAGGGATAGTGGAAAGAGAGAAGGAAACATTGCCTCATGTGAGGCCACAGGTCTAGTATCGTGACCCCTGGGGATGGATTTCAGTCCCCATTCACCCCATCTGGCCCAGCACCTGTGGGCATTATGTAAACCGCAGCCTGATTGTACGAGGACTCAGCTAGTGTGCACCCTGTGCTGCTGTCCTCATCCTCTCTCTTCATGTCACTAAAGAACAGAAGACCAGAGAGGCAAAGAGAAAGTCTACAGTGTCCAGCTGTTAGGGTCAGGATGGGCTTCCTCTTACTGATATTAACAAATGGCCATAAACTTAGCAGCTTGAATCAGGACAAACCTATTATCTTACAATTCTGGAGATTAGAATTTCAAAATCAGTCTCATGGAGTCGAAATCAAGCCATCAGCAGGGCTGCACTCCTACACAAGCTCTAGTGGACGATCCATGTCCCTGCCTCTTCCAGCGTCTTCTAAAGGCTGCCTGCCTTCCTGGCTTCATGGCCCCTTCCACCATCTTCAAAGCCAAGACTACCACATCTTCAAATCTCTGACTCTCCTGCCTCTCTCTTAAAAGGACTGTTGAAATTACTCTGGGCTTAACTCAGAATTATCTCCCTATCTCAAGAACCTTAACTTGATCACATGTTCATGGATTCCAGGGGGCAGGCAGGACGTGGGTAGCTTTGGGGACCATTATTCTGTCTACCCCATGGACAAAGCCAATCCTCAGCTCAGGTTTCTAATACCAAGTCCAGTGGGTTTTCTGCTTGGGATTGAACCAAGAGCAAGACTATATGCACAGGATTGCACAGAAAAGCTGGTATTTTGGTTTTTATGGGAAGGGTCTTCTCAATGGTCCTCCTTAAACCATTCAAATAAGAATCAGAAATAAATACGAGAGCCTTCTTCTCTTTTTTGAGGGGGTGGGGGGAAGAGTCTCACTCTGTCGCCCAGGCTGGAGTTCAGTGATGACATCTCAGCTGACTGCAAACACAACCGTCTGCGCTCAAACGATCATCCCACCTCAGCCTCCGGAGTAGCCTGGACTATAATCTAATTTTTGTATTTTTTTTTTTTTTTTTAGTAGAGACGGGTTTTGCTATGTTGCCCAGGCTGGTCTTGAACTCCTGAGCTCAAATGATCCACCTGCCTCAGCCTCCCAAAGTACTGGGATTATAGGCCTGAGCCACCATGCCTGGCCCTGAGCCTTCTTACCACAAAGACAGAGGCCAAAACCAGTAGACATCTACTAAGCCCGTTGGTCATTAAAGCAATCGTTGCCAGCCAAGAAAGTCTTCAAGACCCAACGTAATCCAGATGGGCCAGCAAGGAACCTCCATGGAGTGAGCTGTAACATGATGGGCTTTTATTCAATGGAGGATTTGTCTACCAAAGGAGGGAGGAACACTTGACTGAGTCAACTCAATAGTTCAACAAATATTCTTTCACACTCTAACCTAGGCACAGGATGCCAGGGAGAAGTAAGACACAGCCCTGGGCCTCACAACCTGGGGCAGTGGGTGTTACTCTCATTGTCTTCACTTTACAGGAAACAGACTTAGATCACAAAGGCAAGAGCAACAGAGTCAGAATCAAACCCAGACCTGCCTAACCCTACCGTCTGACTCTGAACTGCGTCATTATTTGGGATTCCATGGGACCTATATTAGTGCGTTCTCACGCTGCTGTGAAGAAAGACCTGAGACTGGGTAATTTATGAAGAAAAGAGGTTTCATTGACTTGCAGTTCCACATGGCTGGGGAGGCCTCAAGAAACTTACAATCATGGCAGAGGGCACCTTTTCACAGGGTGGCAGGAGAGAGAATGAGAGCCAGCACAGGAAGTGCCAGAGGCTTATAAAACCATCAGATTTCACTAGCACGAGAACAGCATGGGGGAAACCACCCCCACGAACCAATCACTTCCCACCGGGTCCCTCCCATGGGAACTACAATTCAAGATGAGATTTGGGTGGGGACACAACCAAACCATATCAAGACCCATTCTATAAAAGATATGTAGGAAGTGCTTCCCCAAGCGTAGGGGTGATGATTTCTACCTGGAGAAGGTTACGGGAGACTTTATCAGGGAGATAGTGACACTATCAATAGCTAACACATGAGCTGGATGTGTGAATCAGGCCCTGTGCTCTGAGAGCTACATATATTAATGCATACCTCCATCTCACACAGAAAAGAAAAACAGTGAGGTCGGTACTACTACAATTTTCAAATTATACAGGAGGATGCTGAGATGCAGAGAGATGGAGTAACCGTCTTAAATCACACGGCCAACACGAGATGGGGCTGGAATTGAGATACTATCCCATCTCCTTCCTCTGAATATTAGAAAGCCATCTAGGAAGGGTCTAATCCCGAGCTGGAAAGGCATCCATGGACCCTCTGTAGGGGCTCAGAAGGGCTAGACAGCCAGCCAGCTGGAAAGCAATGTGGCATCTCATGCATTTGAGCATGTACAGGTCACTAACAGCTGTGCACAAAAAGGACCCCAACAGGAAGCTATCCACTGGCCCCTGGGTCAGCACCAGCAGGATCTTATCTGTTAGGAAGGTCATAAAAATAGACCTTGTTAATGTGCAAGTACACAGCTCTCTGGCTGCTTCCATTGGTCTCAAAGTTGCTTTGGCTGGGGTAAGAGGGTCATTGACTGTGGTCTGTTTTACGAAGAGACATCCAGGATGCCAACTGGGGTCCAGGGGACAGAACCACCTGTCCCACTGGCTCCAGAGTAAGCCTGACATAAGGCCAGTGGAAGGCACTCCTCAGACATCAAATTTCTCTTGCAAGATAAAGGCTAAAGCAATGAAGAATTTTAAGACACTGTTTCCAGAAATCCTCTGACCACCCACAACTATCTTGGCTTACAGAGTTTGCAGCAACCTAGTCTGTGTTTAGCAAAGCTATCCCTTTGCTGGAGGAGGGTGAAGATGACCCAAATCCCGTAAGCAAAGCATCAGCCACATCCCATGCTGTCTCCACTGACACACACCACTGTGCTGTCCGGGAATTAGGAGAACCACATCATATGCCACTGTGCACCCACGAGGCCTGACCTGCTGTGTCCTGAGTCTCATTCAGCAATGCACACTATAGTAGCCAGTGTTCACTGCACCGGGGCTTTTTATTGGGTGGACTTGCAGAATTTAAAATCTCAGTGGCCTATCTCACCTTAGGCAAGTAAAAATGGTTTTGGATGCTGCTACTTTGCCCCGTTTAAGTTCTGTCCAGAGATGGGCGGCTGAGCAGAGCCAGTGGGGAGTAGGGGTTGGTTATGTGCAGGCAGAGTCAGGGAAAGGTGAGACCATGAGACCAGCACACCTGGATCTATCCTGCTCAAAGCCCTTTCCGTTCCCTCTCTGTCTCCCCAACCCACAATTCAGAAAGCTTCCCCCAGCTGGCCTGGTGAGTTCCTCCCCAACAATCTGCTTTCTACAAAAAAAAAAAAAAAAAAGTGTTCTAAATAGAGCGTAACTGAGCATGGGGCCGCAGCCCGGATGAAGTCTTCCCCTCCCTAGAGAGCCCAGCGTCCCACATGGAGGCTGGGCCACCCCCAGTGCCTCTTACTAAAAGCATTTTTGACCCGGGAGCACCCAACCTTGACTGAGTGCACAAAGCTACCACAAATGGATTTTGCTTCTGCAGCATTTTGCCTGGGCTGTAGCCTTCCTCCCTCCCAGGCATCCCAAATGCCTTCTCTGGCCTCCTCTTCTTGCATCTGCCCTTGGAGGCATCTAGGGGATCCTATTCCAGGTGAGGACTCAAAGCCCTGCTGCCGTCAGAGTTCCCTAATAATGGTCAAGTGAGATTGGCGCTCAATTAACCTATCTGGACCTCAGCATTGCTAAGACCGAAGTCTGAGAACTAGGACCACCAGCTCTCTCTCATGACATTAGAGTGTTGAGTTATAACTTTTAAGTTAGAGTCTCCTATTGCTCTCAACTGGGGGCTGAGCACCAGTCTGGGGGTCAATCCCTAGATATTCCTCCTTGATTCTGGAAAAGTCTACCCAAAGCTCATATCCACTAGGTGCAGAGCCAGCAGCAGCTTTTTGAAACCAGCCATGACACACACATTGTTCTGTGCATTTCACCCATTAACACGCACATCAAGAATCATTCCAATGCCAGCTGGGTTTCTTAATGAGGTTCTCGCGGCCTCTGGAATAAGCATCCTATCCTTCAGTCCTCAAAAGACAGGGCTCCCAAAGGGGAGAGTGACTGGTTTCTGTTACCACCATGACACCAACTCATAACCTAGGTACCAAGCCTAGGCCAGGTGACCCTGTGACAGCCCTGCACCATCTTTGGAAGAAGGGTGGAGGGGTGGCAATCTGGAAGGGAAGAGGTAGGCAAGCAGAGGTGGGGGGACTCAAGGGGAAGTCATGGGTCCTCCCCTCCATCCCCACTTCCTGGGGCTTCCACTGAGTTCAAGCATAAGGAATCTGAAGCCCTACTGATTCTCTGACCAGTCAATAAGTCAATACCACCCCGCATTTCATGGCCTCTCTGAGGTCAGCACCTCCAGGAATATCCATTGGCCCAACCAGGGAGAGGCAAGGCGTTTAAAAAGTGAAATTAAACTATGGGGTGTACCTCCCTCCTCCACCATCCCAACACAGAAAGCAAACAGAAGGACGGGACCAGAGGGAGAGCTGAAAGTGTGTAAATAGGAAATCTGGATTAGACAATGCATTCATAAACAAGAATGACACTTGTTGAAAGGCGGTTTTTTGGTTTCATTTTTTGCCTCCTGTCATGCACTTCTGAGCTAGGAAATATCAGTTCCCCTCCATTCCCTTCCTCTCCAGTCTGGTCCAGAGCAAAAAGAAAAATTAAAATGCTGAAAGAAGGTATTTTTCCCCCTCTGGATGAACTGTTTTATGATAAGCTACCTGCTAGGGTCAGGAAACGTTAGGTCAGTGGCTTTCTGCTCACACGAAACCTCACGAAGGGGGTCATGCTGAAGACCACACCCCATCGCAGAGAGATGGTCCCCCGAATACAACCCCTTGGGATCTGCGCCACCTTTTATCAGAAAGCATTTCTCCCTTTTGCTTCACCCGTTTGACCCTTGGTTCTCAGTCAACCAATGCTCCGAGCTCACCTGCCTGCTGGAAGGGAGCAGCCCCCAACCCAGGGCACCTGGGGAACCGTGTCCACACACTCATGAGAAGCTGGAAGTGAGGGGTAGTGGGGAAAAGATGCAGGAGGGAAGGAAAGAGCTGTGCCCCGTGCCCCGATAGGAAACATGATTTCTTTACTATTAGGTGTGTGATACTCAGGAGAGAGAGGAATGATCAAAATCAAAATAAATAGCCAGCGGAAATAGGTAGCCCCTCCCTGGGAATGGTAATTACACAGGATGGAAGTTTATCCAAACACATGAGGAAAAATGGTTCACGTTAGAGGACAGGGAAAGGAATGTTCCTTACCGGAAAGGAAATTTGTTTACGACATTTTATTTGCTCTTATTTTTTAATGTGCTTCTGGTCCCATGTCCTGTAAACAGACCAGCTTTTCCATTCTCTGGCAGTGCCAGGAGAGCCAAAGACCAAACAGGCAGAGCTGGTGCCAGGATCCCGGGCCACTGAGGTCCCACAGTTACAAGAGCCCAGGCCCAGGCCGGCAGGGGAGGGGGATGGGTTCTGAGAGGGGGGCCTTGCTGGCCTCTTCAGTATGCAGGGAAGGAGGTGATTTGAAATCTAGGTGTGGAAATGAAGAGAAGGTTCTCTGCCTCGTGGCTCCCCCAAGGCTTGGAAATCAGCCCTCTCTGCCCCAGTGGAGGGAGAAACAGGAAGGGCTTCATGAACCCAATGTATATGTCTCATGAGTGTTTTGAAGGTTCTCTGCCGTGGGTAGATGAAATTGACGGATTCTGGATAGAACTTGGCTTTTAGGAAAAACACCTGACTGATGTTAGAGTCACATGAGACTGATGTGTGCAGAATGGCCAGAAGGAGAGACCACTGAGCGCCCATGTGTGCCACTCAGCTCTGTCCCCATTAATAAACAAAACCACCACAGCCAGTGAGAGTCAGAGACACCTTCCCGCAGCCAGACAACACAGACACAATGCAGAAGTTTACGTTTGACGTTTCCTCTTCCCATCTGGGCACAGAGGTCATCTGAGGCAGAGTTTTGGCAGACGGGCCCCGATGGCGCCACATTCACAGAGTACAGAGAGAGCTCCGATGCCACAATGGTTAGGTGTTGTGCTCCTGGCATTGCCCCAAGAGCTTCACCTGTAATAGCTCAGCCAATCTTTGCAGCCACCCAAGGAGGCAGTTTAAAAGACGGAAACTGAGGCACAGTGGGGCTAAGTCACTCATTGGAGGTCACACAGCTAGGGGTCGGTGAAGAAGCTCAGGCCCAGGGACTCTGGACTGGAGCCTTTGTCCTCCACCATGAATCCGTCCTGCTTCTCTTTGAGATCCAGTAAGCCTGGGCAGGAATCCTCATGTCTCTGAGCCTCGTAGTAGAAAAGCTCTAAGCCTGCACACTCAGGCTTGTGACAATGGGGCATCCAGAAGGCCAGACTCACAGGCCTCAATGGCCACCAAAACAGAGGCCAATAAGCCGCACCTCAGCAGCCCCAGGGGGGTTCAGTTTGCATGGCAGGAGCTGCAAGTGCTCCCCAACACTCCTGTTCTCCACCCCATCCTTCCACAGAGCTGGACATTTCCCAGCTCTCTTGCTTCCATCCTGCCAATGGGAAGTGAGCAGAAGTGATGGGTGTCCCTTCCAGGCCAAGACAGTCCAATAGGTGCACATCCTCTCACTGCATTTTCTCTGTGTTCATTGGTAGAAGAGGACACCTCTGAAGGTAGTGATATTCTAAAACAGAAGGAACCTGGGTCCCTGAATTTCTGCATGAAAAAATGCCTTCAGCCCCCATGATTGCCAAGTCACATTTGACTAATGTGTAAATGAGAAAAACTCATCAGGTGAAGGGACTGATATATGGGGTGTTTTGTTACAGCAGCCTATGGTGACTGATACATAGAGAACCACAACACTGCCCTTAGGGACAGAGGGCTGTGGCATACCCGCCTCAGCCTACAAAACCAGGTCTCTATCCTTCTCCCACAGCCATTGCAAGATTCCAGTGAGAAGCTTTACAAAGAGCTTGAAAACTGGAAAGCTGCATAAAACCACTGAACTTCATGATTTCCTGAATGGCCTGATCTTTCTTGGCTCATGTCTGAAGCTGTGCCTAGTGACTGCGGTTCACAGATGACATCCTCTTGGTCCAAACTCTTGTTTTACTGGTGAACTAAGAATAGTCCAAACTCTTATGCTACTGGTGTGTATGAATTAAGAATGGGGTGACCTTTCAGTGCCTCTCTTCTCCAAAACAGGAGGCCAAGGCAGGAGGATTCCTTGAGCCCAGGAGTTCAAGATCAGGCTGGGCAAGATGGTGAGACTTACATTTCTGTTCTCCTCTATCCTCTTTTATCCTCTCCCCACCCCCACCCCCTGCAAACCCCCAGGAGAAGAAATCAAGAGTCAAGGGAGATAGACTCTTCCTCCCAGGCCCTGCTTGCCCCTGAGCAGTCCCTTTTCTCCCTTGGCCCTTGGTCCCCAGGTGGTAAGCCCCTTGAACCTACTAAGAAGTCCAGTTCTTATGGCAAGGGATCTGCCTATCAATATCCAACTTCTCCACCTGTGAGGTTGGATATTAATGGGCAGGTCCCTTTTGTTTGTATTTTCTGTACTTCTCACTATCAGACAGAGTGAAATTATTTGGATATTAATGGGCAGATCCATTGTTTTTTGAAGTTCTCCCTAGTAGATAGGGTGAACAAAACTCTTTAGAAATTTTCCTTTTTTGTTTCTTTTTGTTGTGGTTTCTTTTTTTTTCTTTGCTTCAGGCAAGTGCTCAGGGTGAGAAACTCATTAGAAATTTTGATCTAAACTTTTGAATTGATATTTTTATTTTCCACCTTAAAAGTGAAACCAGCTCTCGGGGTAACTGGAAAAATCAGACACACTTCTATTTTCAAGAAGAGTTTTTACATGGAAAGCAACCAATCAGGCAACAAACAAAATTTCTCTGATGTTCATAAAACACTTTCTGTTTTTATTGATTTTTTGAATCAAGGTTTCGCTCTGTCACCCAGGCTGGAATGCAGTGACTCAGTCACAGCTCACTGCAGGCTTGACCTCCTCCCAGGCTCAACTGAGTCTCCTGCCTCAGCCTCCCAAGTAGCTGGGACTACAGGCATGCACCACCATACTTGAAGGTATGTTTGTTTTTTTTATTTTGTTTTTTTGTTTTGTTTTGTTTTTAATTTTGTAGGGATAGACTCTCCCTATGTTGCTCAGGCTAGTCTGAAACTCCCGGGCTCAAGTAATCCTCCTGTCTTGGCCTCCCAAAGTGGAAAACACTTTATTGATAACTCCTGTGCAAGTAAAAAACACACAAATTTGGTGGTACACACAACAACAGGTTCGTAATAGGAAAAGTCAACTTAATACAGTTCTTGTACATCCAACCATGTAAAAGCCACCATGCTGCAACTTCATGAGCTCTGAATTTGAGCTTGACCATGCCCCTGGTCTTGAATCCTGAAATTCACATAAAAGACTTGGTCAAAGCAATTGATTCCTGGAAAGTCTCTGTTTGCCAAGAAGACAAGATTAAATGAGAAGTACATGACATGCCCATTACAGTGCTTGCCATGTGATCCTGGACGTTTGGGAGCATTTCAAGGATAATGTTCAGTGAGTAAGGAATGACTCAGTTCCTGTTCTTATGAAAGAGAGAAAAAGAGAGTTGGGAGAGAAGAGGGTGCCAGAAGAAGTCCATTATAAGCACAGTAAATGAGACACTAAAGTGCTGTGGTCAAGAAAGGAAGATTGGCATTTTTTTGAGTACCTATAAGATGTCAGAATATGTGAGGGAGAGGTCACAACTGGTTGAGAGGGAAGGAGAAATCCAGGAAGGCCTCTGAGAGAAGGAAGCATTTGAGATGAGCCTTGAAGCATTCGTCGGATTTCAGTAGCCTGGGGGCCCAATGTCTATCCTTTACAAAATAGACTCTTCTGTGAAGAATTGCCAAAGGATTCACGATCATGCTGAATTCCATCAAAAATCATTCCTGGGCCAGGCAATGGTGGCTCACACCTGTAATCCCACTTTGGGAGGCTGAGGTGGGAGGATCGCTTGAGTGGAGGAGTTCAAAACCAGCCTGGGCAACATAGTGGGACCCCATCTCGAAAAAGAAAAAATCATGACTGGAATGGGCAAGAAACCAAGAAACTTTCTGAAGTAAGCAGTTCTAGAACGTGGGTGGTGAGTGGGAAGCCATAGTGCCCAGGTAGATGAGTAAGACACATCCTGGACGGTCACTAGGGTGAACCAGGAAACAGGCGCTTAGGGTCTGGCATGGAGGAGTGTGTCCTGCTGTGCTGTACCCAACAGTGGTGGCTGTTAGCAAGCACCACCCATGAGACCTTAGCACCCACAAACTGCAAGGCTTTAGAATAGGCTAGATTGTGCTGGGGATGTTTGAAGCTGAGGATAAACAATGCTACATCTAGGTTAGTTTAACTGCAGCTCCTACTTGAAAACTGAATAGACTCGGTGGCCATCCAACCCCTCTTGTCCCAGTATTTCACTCCATGGTGAGTCGCTAGCTAGCCCTGGTCAGACCCTAATGGGCCCAGCCCCACCTTGAGCAGTTCCTCTTTCTAGCTGAAATCATCTGCCATGGGTGGGTATGGAGACTCACATGGGATAGGAAGGTTAAAACTTAGAAACAGGCGTACTCTGTTACTTTCCAGTGCTTGTCATTACGCTCATTTTCATGAGGGACAAGGCCTTTGCTTTACACCTGGGACCTAACATTAAGAGTCTAGGACAGAGGATGGAAGGGACCCACGAGGACCACCTGCTGGGCTCACTCCCCTGAGCCACCACATCCCGGGCTTTGGCAATTCCCAGGCTGGCCAGAGCCCTGGCCAGAGACGGTTCTACGAGCAGGATATGTTTTTCACCCTTGCTCTTCTCACCCCTCCAAAACCCAGACCTATGTTACTGAAAAAGGCGGGACATACTGGGAAGGGGCAGGTGAAAGAGGAAGAAAAGACGGAGACGGAAAACAATTAAAAAAAAAACTAACAAAACTCGATAACCCCAGGGCCTAGTGATCGGCGCCGCACGGCATACAAAAGCCAAAAGGCAGGTCCCAGGACGGGTCAACTTAAGACTTAATATTTGCCTTTCACTAAGCAAACTAATAAATCCCCTATGGTTTTAGCCACGCAGAGCTCCCAGTTTTTATTTATTGGTCAAAATGGCAGGCAGGGTTTCTTTTTTATTTCCCTCCCAACCACCCTGGGGGTAAATAGCGGTCCCCCTTCCACCCCTTCCTGTCATCAGCCTGTATGTCTATTTACCTTCTCCCTCAACAAACTCATGTTCAGTGCAACTGGCAATGCGTGCAGACAGCTTTGAAGTATTCTTTGGTAATGGACTTCCCGGACAGCCGTGTTTTTGACTTGGACAGCCAAAGGCAAAGGGAGAAAGGGCTACTGCTTGCCAGGAACCAGTGGGGCCAGGCAAGGCTGAGAAGTTGAGGCATGGCAGGAACCTCAGAGGATCAAGACCAACCCCTATCCCTTCTCTGCCCCTTTTGTAGATGAGAAAACTAAGACCCAGAAAAAGGCCTGGATTGATTTACATGTGATCCGAACTTAGTTGAAGCGCGGGCAGGGCCAGTGTCCAGGTTTCCAGACCCCTCAAATTCAGGGCTGTCTCCAGGCCTCCCTTCACCTGTTCTCCACCAGCCTGGCATATAAGGGTCTTATCCAAGGTCAGTGGCCACTTCCAAGGTCACCTTGAAATCCTTTAAACTGCAGCCTCCTGCGCAGAGGGAACTGTTTCACCACGAGAACCTCCTCTCTCGTGTCAACATGACTAATATTTTCCCACATGGGTTTCCAGGGCCATTTGAAGAGGATCAAAGTTCTCCTGTGGATCAAGTTCCAACGCCATGGAAAACCTCACAGGCAAAGCTGAACAAAATTAGGGTGGGGTGAGTGGTGGCGGGGAACTAATTTGAAATTAAGTTATGCTCATAATGAAATTAAGGCAAAATGAAATCACTTTATTTTGGACCTTGGACAATGTCTACTGCGCTATTCTCACAGGAGACCTAAAACCCTAGCAAATCTTTAAGACCTGGATGCCTAGAAGGCTGATAGCTTATCCTTCAAATATGCCAGTGTCATGAATGTCGGAACTATTAATAGAAGAGGCTCCAGGGGTGTGGCCCGAACCCCTCATTTTATATGGAAGGAATTAAGATGATGAGGGACTTTCTGAGACAAAAACTTAGATCTCTCTGCCTCCCTGCACTGTATTTTCTTTTTTTAAACCAGCATAAACATAACTACCTGGATCCAGAAATAGGAGACTGAGAGATATGGGAAGAGGGCAAAATGCATTTAGCACAAAATCTCATTAAGAAATTGACATTGGTGGCCACTTGACAGTGCATAAAACAGTCTTTAAAACTCATCTGCTTCCCCCATCAGGCTGGGCATCCCTCAGCCTCTCTCATAGTCCTCTCTCCCCTGGGCTGGCTGATCCCTTGCCAGATTTGAAAGGAGATTCCTGCATTAGTCAGAGATAAATCTAGAGAAGAGTGATGCTTTAGACCACTTCAGCCTCTCGAATTCTGTGATTGCATGTGGATGAGGAGATAAGAAAAGAGAGGGCCAGGCACATTGGCTCACATACTTCAGGAGGCCAAGGCAGGAGGATTGCTTGAGCCCAGGAGTTCAAGATCAGGCTGGGCAAGATGGTGAGAACTTGTCTCTACAAAAAATGCTGAGATCATGCCACTGCACTCCAGCAGAGTGAGCTACAGAGAGAGAGGGTGGGGGGAGAGGGAGAGAGAGGATAGTTGCCTTTGACATAAGATCAGGACTTCTTTTGAAACCAAAGAATGAAAGTGGAATATAAATGAAGGGATCATCTAAAATGCATTCATCTTTTAAAAAAGAAAAATGGCACCCGAGGAGGTGGTGAGCATCTCTCCAATGGTGGTGAGGTAGTGAGTGAGAATCGCTACGGGGGCAAACACCAAGGTGCATGGTATGTCTGCATGTTCATCCCTATCCTAGTATATAATTCCCTCCCTGTGGCCTTGCCATGCCAGATGAATGAAATTATCTGAAGGCCCCTATTCCAGCACTGCAAACACCCATGCCTGTCTTTCAGCAGAAAAGATGGAGGCCAGATGCCCTGACAAGCAGCAACAACTTCAGGATGCCACACAACCCTGAAAACCTGGCTTTTTCTAGCCTGTGAAAGAACCTGTAATTTGCCTTCAAGTTGTTCTTACTTGTTATGAAAACCAAAAAAATTGGGTTGGTGCGACTCTCCCTTCACCCACTCCCTACCCCCGTGACCACCACCTCCAGGTTCTGCCCCCTCATCCCAGATAAAGTCAGTGTCTAGAAAGGTAAGTACAACCTGGGAGGCCCCACTCCACACTGAGTTGAACTCAAAGGTTATCTAGGAGACTTTAGAGAGAATGTACATACTTAGCCCCAGTTTACACACCCTTGATATTTTAAAAGATTCTAGAGTTCAAAGGAATTTCAGGAAGTCCTCTAGCCAACTCCTTTGCTTCCCAGACAACACCATCCCAAAGATTTTGGTTCTTTATCTCTGTCTAGCAAAGATGCAGATTTGGAGTCTTGGCTCATTATTCTACAGAGAGCATGTGTATGTGTGTGTGTGCTTGCACATACATTACAGTCTATCTTCCTCAGTTCCCAGGGGCTGTATTAGTTTTGTTGCCTAATGAACTGTTTCATTTGTCATGAGAAAGTTAGTTTTTCCTTTATAAGTAAGGCTGTACTGGAGAGGAATCCCTGATATATTGAAGCCCTGCCATGTCCACCATCCACAACACTCAGAAGGATGTGGTCTCAGCTGGTTCTTCATATAACCCTACTATCCTAGAAACAATTAATTTGGTTGGCATTGGTGCCTGATCCAATGGGATCCATCTGTGGTTGTTCAAGGGCCAAAGAAGTAACCAGACGCAAGAGCTCTAAATGCAGATTGGCTAAACCAATCAACAGCATCAGTCCGTTATATAAGTAGCAAAGTAGAGGCAGGGTCGTTGAGCCACCCAGGAGGGTGACCAGTGGTCCCCGTTTGCCCAGGACTGTCCCAGGTTTAGCACTGAATGTCCTTCATCCCAAGAAACCCTTTAGTTCTGGGCAAACTGGGAAAGTTGGTCACCCTCAGCTCATCACAACAGCAGAGTTCTAGAGTCGGGGGCAGCGATCCCTGCTAATGAACAGAGGACCAAGATGACCATGATGTGATTGCTTTTGTTATCCTTGGAAACCAACTAGTGCTACTGCATCTGCTGAATGACTTTGGGCTTTTTGAAAATGCTTAGCAAGGCAGTGGCTGGGACTGTTTCCTGTCTACCTTACTGTCACTGCGACTTTGGAATAAACCAGCATTTATGATCTCTGTTCCTTGATACCTTTATGAATCCAAGGAATACGTTGCCTGTAATTGTGCGTCAAGGAAGGAAAGAAGGTGAAAGCCCATCAACAGTCTGTAAATTTCAATAGCTCTAAACATCTTCAAGAGATTCTCCTCAATCATTTTGTGATGAATCTGAGATGTCCACAAGCACCGCATTGCTTTACTTAGAAGAAACCGACATCACTCAATGGTCGCACAAGCACATCAACTGCAATATACAAAAGCTTTAATTCTTTTTGCAAAAAGCAAGCCATCTATTCCCCTTGGAGATAATAATAAAGTACAAATAGCTTTGACTCTGCATCTGGACGAGGGTGAACCATGACATATATTTATGAAGTGTTTTAAGTCATGCGTATGGTAGCTACAGAGTAAAAGGAACAGAGAAGACTCGAGCTATTGTCAAGTGTGTATGTGTCATCAGCACACACTGGGGAGGAGGGTCCTCACTAAATGCCACCACCCCTGGTAGCTGGTTAGTCTGTCATGAAGCATCATGATTTGGCATGGACCCCCAACTGCCACTTGAGAGAAGGTCTTCACAGACAGCAGACTGTACATCTGTGTCACAGAAGATGGCTGCAGTGAACAACACTGTTCACTTTTTGCCCTTCCAAGTGTACACTTGTATGTGATCCAAGCAAAGAAAGCTGAGGATGGAGAACCCCAGCCTTCTCCAACAGCCCTAAGGTCGGAGAGCCTGATGAACTTCCATGCTAATCTGTGTATCATTCTGGAACCTGGTGGCCAGATACCAAACAAATGAGAAGAGTCACTATGCCAAGCCTGCTTGCAATGCACAAAACACTGGCCTCTTTAGATGGAGCAGGAACAAAGATTAAGATCCCATTTGACCTAAGTGTGGTTAACTATTCACTCTGTATCCGGCTGGAAGATAATGGAGCAAACAAGAAGAATTGCTAAGTACAAAGGCACAGCAGACGTGGGTGGCGGGGGGCAAAAAAGGGTGTAGAAAGCCCTTTGGTTGCCTGGGATGGGGTGGGGGAAGAGTCTCATGAGCAGTAGCAGCAGCGGAGGAAACGTTTTCCTCAAGGAAGAAGGACGAGGTCTGGCATGATGAGTCTTCTCCAACGGTAGGTCACCTCCAGCATTGCATCCCTCTGCTCCTTCAGGTCAGACTATTTCTCAGTGTCAGCGTCTTTGCTTTCTACCCAAATGGCTCCTCAAATCCAGAGGTTTCTTTATTCTTCAAAATAAGATTTTTTTCTTTTTTTTTTTTTTTTTGAGACAGGGTCTCGCTCTGTCGCCCAGGCTGGAGTGCAGTGGGGTGATCACAGTTCATTGCAGCCTTGACTTTCCAGGCATCAGTCATCCTCTTGCCTCAGCCTCTTGGGTAGCTGGGACTACAGGCACGTGCCACCATGCCCTGCTAATTTTTTATTGTATTACTATTTTTTTTTTTGAGATGGGGGTCTCCCTCTGTTGCCCGGGCTGGTCTTGAACTCCTGGGCTCAAGCGATCCTCCCACTTTGGCCTCCCAAAGTGTTGGGATTATAGACATGAGGCACCATGCCCAGCCAAGAATTCTTAATCATATCTGGAGCTCTTGCCTCTCAAGAGGTGGTCTAGACTTGGCCAGGTCCTTACAGGGGGTCCAGGTGGCATGCGTGGGTTCCGCTAAGCTTCCTGGTGGGAATGTGGATGAGGGAGAGCAGCCCTTGATCAGACCTCCTTCCCATCCTGTGGATCAAAAAATAGCATGAGAGTTAGATTCTAGCTTCTGCCTTTCAGGGGCTAGCATCATGTTACTGTCTTTGGTTCATAATGTTTTAGCTGTTGAACAGAACACTTACTTCAAAAAACAGTATTTTAGTTAAGTAGGGGGAAAAAAGCTTATTTATACCTCTCAAGGAACTATCCATCCACTGAATCATCACCAGGAACCCTCCTACACAAATCTCACCACGATACCCAGAGCTGATTTTTTTTAAATGCCATTGAGCACAGCCAGTCCAGAGGAAGTGGAAAATTCTGTTTTTCAGCCAGTCACTATTATTTCTGTGATTTACGGGGCAGGGAGCTCAGGGGTGGTAGATCACCCACTTTATAGCAGAAAGCTGAGACACAGAGGGTGCCGGTGTTCTTGCCACAGAACAGCAGGGCTCTGGTTTCTAATCCTAACGCTGTAGGATTTACTAGGAACTTCTCTCTGCTCCTGAAACACCCTTAACAATGAATTAGGAACTTGCCCAGAGTGGATAGCTCAGAGGAAATGGGAAGACACCATTAAATATATTTATTTTTCCCTAATTCTGATAGCAAATAAATTCAGATGGACTTGGACTCACGATACTTTCCTTGATTTTCACCCCCCAACATTACCTTCCATTACTGAGTAACAAATATATTGAATAGCACCAAATGCCCTCAGGAGACTGCCCTATTTTAAAACTGATGAGTCTCAGCAGTACAAGTGAGGGTTCTTGTATTAGTCTGTTTTCACACTGCTATAAAGAAATGCCTGAGACTGGGTAATTTACAAAGGAGAGAGATTTAATTGACTCTCAGTTCCACATGCAGTGGGAGGCCTCAGGAAAGCTACAATCATGGCAGAAGGCAAAGAGGAAGCAAAGACCTTCCTCACATGGCAGAAGGAGAAGGAAGAGAAAGCAGGGGAAATGCCAGACACTTATAAAACCATCAGATCTCGGGAGAACTCACTCGCTATCGTGAGAACAGCATGGGGGAACTGCCCCCATGATCTAATCACCTCTCACCAGATTCCTCCCTCCAGGCCTAGGGATTATGCAGATTAAAACTCAAGATGAGATTTTGGTGGGGACACAAAGCCAAATCTTATCAGGCCCATTCACAGATATAGATAACACAGGCCTTACCAAAGAGGTTGCCCTCTGGGTCTCTGATTCTAGCCATCACTATCGACCCACAAGGAATAACCTGGGCAACCACAAACCCATGCATTCACAAGTACCATATTGGATTAGATGCTGTGGATATAGAATTCAACCAGACAGGCAAACCCCACCCTCACAGGCTGTAATAGAGACATAACATGGATCCAGAACATGGATCAAAGGTTTCCTTAGGCAAGCATAGGGCCAGAGGACAGCAAGGCCTTGAGGGAAATGTACCATGGATTCTAGAGGTATTCGGAAACCAACAGGCCCCTTCTGTCCCTCAAAAGACCTGGAGGCCCCGCTCAACCTGGTGCAAAGGAACTCTCCTTCATGAGGGCTCTAGCTGAGACCCTGGCACGGATGTGTGCAGCGGCCATGAAACCCAGAGAGAAGGGTGCTAGTGGCCAGAGATGAGACAATGACACTGTGGTGTCATTACATACACGTGCATGTGCGCACACACACACACACACACACACACACACAGGTTTTCATCCAAAGTTCCTAGTTCATAACTCCCATAGCCCTTGTTACAGTCTTTTGCTATAATGTTAGGTGTATTAGGCCTCAGGAAACAGAATCCCCCTCCTGCCCTCCTTTCACCTGCCCCAAGGCAGGACTCCAATCTTCCTCACTTTTCTGACTACGAGTCTTGAGACCCTCCCCAGAGAGGGACCTGCCCTATACTTTGGGGAAGGAATGCAGACGTCATGAAGCTTCCATAAAACCCCAAGAAGACAAGGTTCTTCAGGGTACTTCCAGATAGCTGAGCATATGGAGGTTCCCGGAGGGTAGATCATCCAGGGAGGACAGGGAAGCCCTGTGCCCCTTCCCCCACACCTCACACATGCATCTCTTAACCTGTATCCTTTGTAACAGCCTTTAGATTACACCACTAAATGAGTTTCCTGGAGTTCTGTGAGCTGCTTCAGCAAATTAATAGAACCCAAAGAGGGGAGTCATGGGAACCCCAACTTGAAGCTGGTCTGTGAGAAGTTCCAGAGGCCTGGACTGGCAACTGGCGTCTAGGGAAGCAGGGGCAGTCTTGGGTGCTGAGTCCTCAACCCGTGGGATCTGATGCTATCTCCAGGTAGACAGTATCTGAATTGACTTGGTATCGGGGAGAGACCTGCACACATTCGGTCACCGACATCTTCCGTGTTGATTGTTGTAGTGTTAGAGCAGAGGCAAAGCACAGTTGGAAAGAGTTTTCCCTACACAGTCACGATGAGAGCCCAGGAGGGACTGACAGGGAGGAAGACGGTTCAAGACATTTCTCTGCAGATGAACTGGGACAGGAGAGTCTGCATTTTAGAGTCAACTAAAATATAAAAGAATAAAAGAAAAAAAAACAACCAATGTGCAGACACAGAAGCGTTTGTGCGCTCCAGGTAGCTCTCTGATTGGTGGCCAAGAAGGAAGCCAGGAGTCTCTGCCACAGGTGTTGCCAGGGTTCCCCAGACACGCCCTTTCATCTGGACCTGAAAACACCCACACAAACCCAAAGTTCTGCTAACCGTTCTCTGGTTTCCTTTCTCTGCCTGGGTAGTAGCGGCCCTCTGAGCTGTCTCGGAGAGAGCGCTTTTCCCCTGGGAGATGCATGCAGCTCGCAAAGTAATTGGCAACAGCCGGGTGAATCACATAGGGACTTCCTTCCTGTTGCTGGGCAACTGCATGCACTTGGCAGTGGGACATTAAACACAGAGGGGAATGCTGTG
Organism: Cacajao melanocephalus; assembly: GCA_963573385.1. Classification (NCBI taxonomy): domain Eukaryota; kingdom Metazoa; phylum Chordata; class Mammalia; order Primates; family Pitheciidae; genus Cacajao; species Cacajao melanocephalus. The sequence continues at coordinate 29,332 of CAUYLG010002453.1, forward strand.
AGGCATTTGCAAAATAAAATGAAAAGCAAAACATACAACACCCCAGACTCTCGTCCCAACAGGGCTGGCCCAGCCAAGGGGGTTGTGGGGGGCAGAATGAGGGAATCCACACAGGGGAGTGAAACGAGGTTAGGCCATAGGCAGATCCTAACTCTCCCTCCTCCCCCCAAATCAAACTCTTCGAGATATGGCATTTGTATTCTACTCAAGACATACCGCTATTAGACCGGAGAAAGACCACAGGAGGCACAGGAATTAGAGCATCTAGAGATCCTGTTCCCTAGAACTACAGTGAAGCTTTGCAAAGCTCGCTACGGAACCACCATATCTACTGTTTATGCTTCTCCATCGTACATCACTCCACAGGTTAAGTCACCTAACCGAGGTGGCACAGGCCCCTCTGGGGCAGGACACTTCCCTGCCTTCCCCTCCACCCCCAGGTCCCTTCTACTTGAATGTTTTCATGCCTGTTGCTATGGCCACTGGGAACTGATTAGACAAGCCCTCCAACATGTCCCCTTGCCCTGCAGACCTTGTTTCTGGCCTCTTTTGAAACCCCCAGACAGAAGTGAAATCTATGTACATTCTGCGTTTGGAAAAAAAAAAAAAAAGATCGGGACAAGAAATGGAAGAACAGTAGCAAGAGGGCTCCTATGGAGGGCTGAATAGTAGCCCTCAAAGATATCCACATCCTGATCCCGGTAAGCTGTGAATGGCATCTCAGATGGCAAAAGGGCCTGTGCAGACATGATGAAGGTAAGGAGCTTGAGAAGCCGACCTGGACTATCCAGGCAGGCCCTAACTGTAATCACAAGTGTCCTTATAAGAGAGAGGCGGCTGGGCGCAGGGGCTCACGCTTGTAATCCCAGCACTTTGGGAGGCCGAGGTGGGTGGATCACAAGGTCAGGAGTTCGAAACCATCCTGTCCAGGGTGGCGAAACTCCATCTCTACAAAAAATACAAAAATTAGCCAGGTGTGGTGGCGGGCACCTGTAGTCCCAGCTACTCGGGCAGCTGAGGCAGGACAATTGCTTGAACCTGGGAGGCAGAGGTTGCAGTGAGCCAAGATCATACCACTGTACTCCAGCTTGGGAGACAGAGCAAGACACTATATTAAAAAAAAAAAAAAAAAAAAAAAGAGACAGAGGCAAAGGAAGATCTGGTCCCAGAGAGATAGTAAGCAGTGTGATAATGGAAGTAAGAGGTTGGAAGGATTCAAAAATGGGTCAAAAAAACAGATTTCCCCCTAGAACTTCTAGAAGGAAGCCCCATAGATGCGTGGACTTTTGCTCAGTGAAGCTGGTCTCCAGAACTGCAAAATAATGAATTTGTGGTGTTTTAAGTCACTATGCTTCCCCAAGGCAGGACTAATCTTCCCCACCTTTCTGACTATGGGTCTTGAGACCTCCCCAGAGAGGGACCTGCCCTATACCCTAGGGGAAGGAATGCTGATGTCATGAAGCTTCCATAAAACCCCAAGAAGCCAGGGTTCCTTGGGGAGCTTCCAGATAGCTGAGCTCATGGACGTTCCTAGCGAGTGGTGCATCCAGGAAGGGAATGGAAGCTCCGTGTCCCCTTCCCCCACACCTCATCCTATGCATCTCTTCACCTGTATCCTTTAGAATAAACCACTAAGCATGTTTTTGAGTTCTGTAACCTGGAGAACCATCTTCTTCCCTGTCAGTCCCTCTGGGCCCTCATAGTGACTGTGTAGGGAAAACTGTCTCCAACCATGCTTTTTCTCTGCACTCACACCACAAGAATCAACACAGAAGACATCAGTGACCAAATGTGTGGGGCTTTCTCCCCAAGACACCGACCTGCAGACACCTGCTGCGTGTCCTCCAATTCAAATCTGATCACTAAGTTTGTGGCCATTTATCACACCAACAAGAAGAAACTAATCCTGTCAATACAGTGTCTGTATTTTCCCAGAGACTTTTGCAGAGAGTATCACAGGAGGGATATGGGTAACAATTAAGGGGATCTGGGCAAAAGGGGTGGGATCTGGAATTTGGCTTAGAAAGGTCAAACCAGCACCCTGCAGCCTCAGCAAGAAAAGAGCAAGTCTCTGAGAGCATCTAAGGCAAAGTAGCCCCAGCTTTGAAGTGGGCTGTGAAATTAAACCATTTGCTGACTGTAACTTGGGCAGGTGGCTTCATCTCTGAAAGCCTCAGTTTCATCATTGCAAAATAGAGATATTATTAACCATCTTGCAAAGCTCTTAGGATTAAATGAGATAAAATCATGAAAAGCAGCTGGCACATGGTAGATGCCAAATACACCACAACCCTTAGGAAAGAGTAGGTGTGCACAGATGAGCATAAATCTGTTAGTTTCCCACTCCTGTATCTATTCTATCCTTTCCTCTTAGTAATAGAACTCTCATCTGGAGTTCACATATTGCAGCCCAGAGTAAAGAGACTACATTTCCCAGCCTTCCTCACAGTTAGATATGACTATGTGAAGAAGATCTGGCCAAGGAGATGTAAGCAGAAGTGTTGCAGGACTTCTGGGGAGGCTGCTTCCAAAGGCGCTGGAAGGAGCCCAGTTTTGACTTGCCTGCCTTTACTATCTTCTTCTTTCAATGAGGACATGATGGCTGGTGCTCCAGCAATCATCTTGGACTCTGAGGGACATGGAAAATGGAAGTCCTGCAGTCAGATGGTCTAACAAGATGACAGGAGCCTGGATGGCTAATAACTCCACAGCTGTCACGTTAGCCTTCAATGGCCTTCCTCTGGATTTCGATGTGAGAGAGAAATGCTCTTCTTAGTTAGGTCATTGTTGTCTTGGGTTTTTTTTTTTTTTAAGACGGAGTCTCGCCCAGGCTGGAGCACAGTGGTGCAATCTCAGCTCACTGCAACCTCTGCCTCCCAGGTTCAAATGATTCTCCTGCCTCAGCCTCCCGAGTAGCTGGAATTACAGTTATGTGACACCACGCCAGGCTAATGCTTGTATTTTAGTAGAGATGGGGTTTCACCATGTTGACCAGGCTGGTCTCGAACTCCTGGCCTCAAATGTTCCACCCGCCTGGGCCTCTCAAAGTTCTGGGATTACAGAGGTGAGTCACCGTGCCAGGCCCGTTGTCTTGGATTTTTAGTAATCATCACAGATACAATATATCGCAGATCTAGGCAAGTACGATTCAGAGTCACTCAAAGACAAACTGCAGCCCCGATCAACAGGCTTGATATCACCTGGGAACTTGTTAGGAATGCGAGTTCCTGAGCTGCACTCCAGATTTACTGAACAAAAACCTCTGCGAGTGCAGCCCAGCAATTTGCTTTATAAGCTTTCCAGCTGATTCTGATGCAAACTCAAATGTGAGAACCACAAGTCTAGAGCAAGATTTCTCAACTAGGCCTACTCAGGGCTGGAAAATTCTTGGTTGTGGGAGACCATCCTGTGCACTGTGTAACATTCGATGCCATCCCCAGCCTCTACCCACTAGATGCCAGAGTTCCCACAACCCCATGCTAGGTGTGATCATCAAAAATGTCTCAGACATTGGGTATGTCTGGGATGGAGGGACCAGGCAGCAAAATTGTCCCCAGTGATAGAAACACTGTCCCAGAGGAATGGTTCTTTCTTGACCTTGGCTGCTCATTAGAATCACCTGGGAAGCTTTTCAAAATCCCACTGTCTCAGTCTCATCCCAGCCCAGTTAAGGCAGAATCTGTAAGGACAGGACTGAGGCAGCAGTGAAAGCTCCCCGGCTGAGTCCAATGGTAAGCCAACATTAAGAATCGCTGCTGAGGGGCAGCCAGCCAGAAGAGGAACTGTGTGTTCCGAGCTGGTGAAGGTACTGAACCCAGATCGTGAGCAGAACATAAGAGGTTTCAGAGCAAAAACTGTAATAAGAGTGACTGGGGTAGACTTGGGAGCCAACGTCATACCTGCCAGATGGGTGACTACATGGGGTGGAATTCCTGGCAGCTGTGCCACCTCCTTTCCCATAAGAACAGGGTGGACACCTTTCAGCCTCTCACATGAATAACCACACAAAGCCTCAGTTTCCTCCCCTAATAAACACATCACCCAATAAGCCAGCTCCCACGAGGCACTAAGCATTAGCTCATCTGACAAAAAGAACTGTTTCAAAAAAGGCAACCATGTGACCATGGACTTCTTTCAAGATCAACCCCATGGGCACAAGGATGCTCTCTGAGCAAGCACAGATTCCACATATATTTAAGGTACCCCTGACAATAAGCCTGGCAATGGGTCCATCATGGAGGTGGAGTATAGAAGGAAGAATTAAATGAGAATTAAATGAGAAACCAGTGACAAAGAATGGGGAGGGATGCCCTCTCCTTAGGAAGAAAGATTGAGTCCCGTATACATTCTTTCTCCTGCCGGGACTGTCTTTTTTCTTCATTATTTCATTCCCAGCCTGCTCTGCTAAAACGCTGAGCTGAGCTTTTCCTTGTTTCCCTTGGCCCGAATCATTAAGTCCAGGGTGTCAGTGGGGGGAGGCAAGGGGAGGCGGAGAAGAGGAGGAGAAAAGGAGGAAGCTAACAGGTTCTCATTGTCTCAGGTGTACCAAGTCACTGCAGGACCAGAATCAACGGCTTCCCTGCACTGTACGTTTTTCAGCCCCACCTGGCTAGCCCAGATGGAAAGATAAAGGAACAGGTACCAGTCTATAAAGCATACAAAAAAAAGCCAACTCCCAGTGTGTCTCCCAGAGGCCTTAGGGCCAGCATGTCCATTCTTTCCCAAGGGATTTGCCTGCTATTCTTTGAGTCCTTTTAATGCACCTGATTGGGACAAGGAAGAAGAAATCCAAAGGCTCCATACCCGCAAGACCAGAAAGACAAGAAACTCAGGATTCGGTTCCAGCTTCCTTTTCTGTGCCGAAGGACTTCCAACAGGTCACTGTTTGCAACAAGCAAGTCTGGAGAATACAGGATCTTGTTGCTAGCATTGGCTGCTTCCAGTGTTCCCACCTTCCTTTTTCTATTTTTTCTTTTTTTGAGGCATCATTTTACTCTTGTTACCCAGGCTGGAGGGCAGTGGCATGATCTCGGCTCACTGTAACCTCTGCCACCCCGGGTTTAAGCAATTCTCCTGCCTCAGCCTCCTGAATAGCTGGGATTACAGGCACGCACCACCACATCCAGCTAATTTTTGTATTTTTAGTAGAGATGGGGTTTCACCATGTTGACCAGGCTGGTCTCGAACTCCTGACCTCAGGTGATCCACCCGCCTCAGCTTCCCAGAGTGCTGGGATTACAGCATGAGCCACTGCACCCAGCCCACCTTCCTTTCTTTACCCTCACCACTCCCTCCTCACAAAGTCAAAGAGATCTCCCATTTGACTCAAGTCCCTGGGTTCCCTCCAGCCTGTAAAGCTCGTGTGCAAATGTCCTGACTCTTACAAATGTGTTAAAAAATAAACCTTAAAAAGCTTCCAGATGTTCTGTTTGTATTGTGATGCTTCTCTGCACTGGTCTCCAGAGGCTAATACGCGGTGCACAGCATCCTGACTGCCCAGATAAAATATGAGGCAGCCAAGAGGCACAGCCTGGGGGTGAGTGGGGATGACCCTTCCCCCAGGACCACAGTTCACCCAGTTCATCCATTAACTCTTCCATTGCCAAGGGGAAACTTTACTTCCCCTTTATTCTTCCACTATAATAGGTGGGACACACACATCCCTGGAGTTTATTGCCTGTCGTGCAAAAACCTTCAAACGGCTGCAAAGCAACAAGTCTGATAAGCTTTTAGGTTTGGCCTCCTCTGAGTGTCCACCTCACCTCACCATTAAACTTCTCACGCCAACTGCCTTTGGGATGTAGTCAGGGACACAACAACACAGGAGTGACCCTCCTACTTAAGATGTAAAGTTACCATTTTCAAGGACATCTTAGGAGCTGGACCAGCCAGACTAAGGGAACAGAGTTCATGAGCTGTCGAGGCCCCTCTGGGGCTGGTGGCCTCTGATCTACAGAAAGGTAATTGCCAACGGGCCAGCTTGAGCACACACAGCCACACAGGCAACCAAGGTGCACGCACCTGAGGGCCCACGATTCTTTGCACAGGGTGACGCCTGCTCCCTCCCTTTGATGCTTGCCGGATGTGTTCCCATTGGACAAAAACCAGACCTCAATAAAACCCGGCATTATCAAGAGGCCGGTGGTTTGTGATTGCACCAGCCTGTTATCTCCGAGGCCCTGGGTGGGGCTGCTTTGCGGTTCTCCATTGAAAAGCACTAACTTACAGGTAGATCAAAGAGACCCTCCCGAACCAGCCAACCTGGATCCCTTGTTTGTCCGGTTGGACTGTGCCAAGAGATGGACTTTAAAGATAATAGGTACTCCAGTCCCAGACTCCCTTCTGCCCTCTCCTTATCATGTGATATGTCCCTCAGGGGCCATCCAACAGCCGATCATAGGGCCCTTCCTTCTCTTTCTTCAGATGACCCATTTAACAACAGCAAGTGGGGGATCTGGCCGGACAGAGTCCTGCCCCTGCTGCAACAATGAGGGTCGAGGCAGGGGAAGAGAAACAGCGACTTTGAGACGAGGCAGGAGCTCTTCTACCCTTTGGGAACCATGCCAGGAATGAGAGTCCAGGCAGAAGGTCGCTGATTCCACTCTCTCCTCATGACGGACAAACTGCCAGGTCCTCCTGCCTTGGTCCCTAAAGTTCCCTGTTGGCTTCTACTGGCCACCCAGATGTTTGAGAGCCAGTGGTCAGTCTGCAGGGAGGACACAGTGGGACCTCTGAGTTGTTTGGATCTGGGTCACTGAGCAGGACTGCCCATTGATATGGGAGAGAAAGAGCATGCAACCACCAGACTGTGGGTGCCACGTTTTCCTTCCTGCACTGAGGGTACCAAGCTCACTGTGTAGCACTTAAGAGGCGGATGAATGAATGATCAAATGGATGAATGAATGAACAAATGGATGAATGAACGAACAAATGAACAGATTGCTAGCAACACAAGCTAGTCATCTTAAAGCATGGGAGGCCCTTAGAACATGAACACTCATTCCTACCAATGGGAAAACACTTCAGATAGCACTTCTCAGAGGTCCCACAGTTTAATGATACAAAATCAGATCGGGGTTCCAGTCCGGGATTAGCCTCTTAGGAGTGGTAGGTTCCTGGGCAAGTTACCTCAATTCTCCTGAACCCATCTGTAAAACACGGATAACTCCTAGGCTTGTTGTGAGGACTGAGTTAAGTACTAAAGACTCAGTTAAGTAATGTTTGTTTTATTACTCCATTTCCCTATGGTTTCATCTCCATTTCAAAAATACTGCCAGCACATTTCTGAAGACGAAGGACATTCAGCCACTTCCATGGTTCTTTTCCTGCTATAAACCATTCCTAAGAAGGGTACAATAAAGTCCAGATCCACCTTCCATTACTCCTTTTTTTTCCTTATAAAATAAGTAAAATTGTTCGTAACATTTAGATTAGCCCCTACCTTGCCTTCTTCCATATTCCCTCAACCACCCCTACAAGTTCTGAGAACTTGTGCCCACGTGCAGAAAGGAGGTAATGAAGGCAGGAGTCATGAGCAGGGCGCGTAAGACACCCTGACCATGAATGATTTAGTTCAGCTACTGATAAAGTCTAGATGCCAAGATAGCTAAGCCTAATCCAAACTGTAGCTTGGTATTGTTTCATGCTACATTACACAGATATCCAACTCCTGTATCTTTCCCTTGTATCTTTCATCTTTCTAATTTGTGTTCTTTCTTCCTTGGATCTGTCTCTGTCTCACTCTCATTAGAGACACTACGGCCTTAGAGACAGGATAGGCCAACTCAACTGGAAACGATGCTGATGGGGGCTCTGTCTGTTCTGCCTGGTCCTGGTCCTGGCCCCGCATGCCCTGGCCAGCTTGTGGCATCCGTGCCAAGGTGAGTGGGGGAGCTGGGCCTCAGCACCCTCCCACCACAATGGGGCGAGGCTGTTGCCCAAGGCTGCAGCTGGACTCTCAGAGGCACGGGGAGGTCAGGCAGCAAGTTCACAGAACAGGCCACCCACACGGCACATCAGGGCTGCTGGACTGTCCCCAGGGCCAGAGCTGCGCTGGCCCTTGGCCCTGACTCGGAAGACTCCACCATATGGCCTCCCTCTGGGAGGGTGAGAGGAAGAAAAGAAGTAAACCAGGGGCCAGGAAGAGCCATGCTGCCCTCTGAATGCCAGAGACCCTTCTCGGGCATGGGGATGGTAGGGGGTATTAGACTTGCTCCCAGCAGGTCTGAGACAAGAAAGGGGGTGTCCAGTAAATGAAATGGGTAACAGCTGATAGCAACACGACAGATGAGCAGATGAGATTGGCTCTCCCTTTCTGCTCTTCTCGGATTCTCTTGCTCTCTCACTCTCTCTCCAGCCCCCAAATGTGTTTCCAGGGTTTGATCTGAACTTCAAAAACCCTAAAGTTTGGGAGACTTCACACTTTTCTAATTAAAGACCCAAACTGGATATTCATGTTTGCAGAGAACTTTGACCAAAAGTGTAGGCAGCAGAGCAAAACAGGAAGAGAATGATCTCTCTCTTGTTCTCTTAGTTTTTTTCCTCTCTCTCTCTCTCTCTCTCCCCCCACCTCCCTAAAAAGTACTGGGGGGTATGGGAAGGAAGCAAACAAAACCTCTCTGCAGCTTTGGCCCCTAAGTCCCCTGAGCCCGCCAGCATTCTGTTGACAGCCTTTCTCTTTCCTGTGGTCCTATAGGCACCAGTTCCATCCCTGTTGGGGCAATGGTGGGGGTGGGGAAAGCTGGGCAAGGCACTGGGAAAAGAGGGGAAGGAGGCAAAGAGTAGATTCTCTGGCACAGCTGCCAAGAACAGAGCCCGAATGCCTCGTCTCAGCGGAAGGTAACCCTCCCGGGCTCCCGGGCATGCTGGGGCTTGCTGAAAACCAGAGCCCCGGCTGGCAGAGGCGGTGGACAGGGAACCAGAATTCAAAGGGGCGGCCGAAGGAGGGGGATGTGGGGGAAGAGAGGGAGGTTTCAGTGAATCATATAAATTAGAGACAGAAAGGATGTCAGGCCACCTTCATTTCCTTCCTCTCCTAATGGGAATTATCTCATTAGCCCCAAGCTTCCTACAGGCTAACTTGAAATGATTCCTGTAATGGGGGTTTCAGTGTACACCCCACCTCCCCATCCGATCTGACTCTTAGGAGAGCTAAGAAAGGCTCTTAAAGGAACAGCAACAATAAGATGCCAGTTTCATCTGCTGACCACTGAATATTTCATGCAACCTAAGGATGGCCTTTTCTCCTTCTAGATCCACTTTTAGGAATTTATTGTGAGAAAATAGTCATGGATATGGTGACGAAGTGAATAATGGTACAAACTCTTGCTCCCCTCCCCTCCCTAAAAAAGACAGCCATGTTCTAATCTCTGCTATGTATGAATGTTACCTTAGGTTATATGGTAAAAGGGACTTGGCAGATGGAATTCAGTTAAAGGTCTTGAGATGGGGAGATGATCCTGGATTATCCAGATGGACCCTAAATGTAGCCACAGCGTTCATATAAGAAAGAGGCAGAGGGAGACTTGACTACAGAAAGGAGAACTCCGCAAAGGCAGAGACTGGAGCAATGTGGCTCCAAGCCAAGGAATGCCAGCAGTCATCAGAAGCAAAAAAACAATTCTTCCCTTAAGCCTCCAAAATAAACCTGCCCTGCTGACAATGACTTGGTTTTCGCTTCAGCAGTCTCATGTCAGACTTCTGGCCTCCAAAACTACGAGAAAAAAATCTGTGTTGGTTTAAACCACCAAGTTTGTGATAACTTACTACATAAGCTTTGGGAAGCTAGTACAGATATAAATAAAGTTTTTGCTGCAAGGATTGTCATCAGAGCTTTATTTCACAGCAAAAGGAAAAAAGATGTTGAAAACATAAAAAAAGCTATTCAAAAATAACCATGTCATGGTCCTACAATGAAATACTAAACAACCATAAAAATATTGAAGTATTACTTAATGATAAAAGATTAACATCCTATAACTAAGCATGGTTCCTAAATATTTCCTTTGCTATAATTTTTCTAATGGTAAGCATCTTATAATTATATCTGTTACTGTATAAGTTACATGTTTATTTGCAGAATGGTATGAGTGTTAAGGATGGTTTGATCCCTTTCTATGAATAAAGATGCAGGAACTGGTGGAAATTTAGTAGAGACGGTCAAACAGAGCAGGGGATCCAGAGCTGGCATCCTTCTGGGCTCTGAAAACCCCCAAGGTTCCTGGCAAAAGACTCTCCTCTACACATAACTCATCCTGGTACCATAGGGCATCTGGACTGCAGACCCTGCCCACTAACAAATGAATGAGTCCAGTCTCCTTACCATGCAGCCCAATCCCCCAACCCCCACCCTCAAGTCTGTTTCTCCCAGGCTTGAGGTGGGGGATTGGGGAATTGGGCTGCAAAAATAACCCTCAAAGCATGGTTATTTTTGCCTCTCTACTCTTATCTGTCTCTCAAGGTTGGGTGGTATATTAGTTTACTAGGGCTGCCATAACAAGTTAGCACAAACTGATGGCTTAAAACAATAGGAATTTATTTTCTCACAGTTCAGGAGGCCAGAAGGTCAGCATCAAGGTACGAAGAGGGTTGATTCCTTCTCGGGGCTCTAGAGGAGAATCTGCCCCCTGCCCCTCTCCTGGCTTCTCCAGGCAATCCTCAGCATTCCTTGGCTTGTGGATATATCACTCCAATCTCTGCTCCATCTTCATAGTGCCTTCCTCTGTCTTCTTCTCTTCGAAGGATGTGTCATTGGATTTAGGAACTGAATCCAGGATGAGGTCATCTCAAGATCCTTAGCTAATTACACGTGCAAAGGCCCTATTTCCAAATAAGGTTAGATTCTGAGGTTCTAGATGGACATGAATTTTGGGAGATCACTACTCAAACTACTACAGAAAGTCTTCAGCTTCTCTTTCTCTTTGGAGACAGGGTCTCTGTAGCCCTGGCCGGAGTAACATGGCACCATCTTGGCTCTGCAACCTCCACCACCCAGGCTCTAGTGATCCTCCCACCACAATCCTCTACAAAAAATACAAAAATTAGCCACCACACCTGCCTAATTTTTGGAGAGACAGAGTCTCCCTGTGTTACCCAGGATGGTCTCCAACCCCTGGGCTCAAGCAGTCCTCCCACCTCTGCCTCCCAAAGTGCAGGGATTACAGGTATGAGCCACCATAGCTGGCCTCCCCGCTCTCTCTACGTCAGTCTATTTTTTTTCTCTAAGTTTCAGTAATTCCACAAGGTATTCTCTGATTCTTCCAGGCCCCATCCCTTCACAGAACTTTTCTGTAGTCTGCATCCCACAATCCAGCCATAATACCATACTCCCATCCCCTGTTCATTGCCTAGGAACTACAGATGGAAGTATCCAAAGGCAGATGGACACTCCCTAAACGGATACATTTCCCATCAACTACAGTTGCCGATGTTAGAGTGGGTGGCCTCAGGAGAAATAAAATTCTCCATCATCCAAGTGTCCAAGCAGAAAGCACCTATCTGCACAGGCTGGGAGGATGCTGTGGGTCTGAATGGGAGATGGAATTAGGTGGTCAAAAAGAGTCTGATTTTATTAAATATGAGAGCAAAGACTGTACTCAAACAACTTAGCACAGTGCTGAGCACCAAAAAGGCACTAAGCAGATGGGTATTGCACCCCTGGGGATGCTCCCTTAAATCTCAACCTTCCTCCTTTCAATAAATGCATGGAACGCTACAAAGCAAAATAAACCATGAGAAAGAAAATGCTAAGACTGAGACTATTTGTATATTCAACAGCCATTTGCAGACCACCTCTGTGGTATACTGCACTGTGGGATAGAATCTGACACTCTTGTGTGAGTCTCTCTTCTTTGATGGCAAGGTGACAAGCAGGACATGATGGCATGAGCCTGTAATCTCAGCTACTTAGGAGGCTGAGGTGGGAGGATCATTTGAGCTCAAGAGTTCGAGACCAGCCTGGGCAACATGGCAAAACCCCATCTTCAATTATTTTTTATTTATTATTTATTTTTAATTCTAAAAAGCCTCCAATGATTTTTTTTTTAATTCTAAAAATCCATCTTCAATTAAAAAAAAAAAAAAAAAAGCAGCAGCAGCAGATAACAAACCAGGACAAAACCCATGGCAGGAAATACCTAATTCAGCACCCCCAATGGTTATGTGACCTGAGAAAGGAACTCAGTGCCACCAGAGTGTCTAGATGGGCAGTTGGAGGGTCCCTTGGCGAAACCTAAGAGATGGGGTTCTGGGATCTATTTTTGCGCCTGCCCAACCCACCAAGAAAAGGAGAGAAGGCAGAGGAGCTGCACTCTGCAGCAGCCAAGGGCAGGCTGTCTGCTCATGCTGGAGCCCAGACAAAGCACACCCACCCGGCGGTGATTTATCAGCTGTGGGAGGCCCAAGAAGCTCTTAAGCAGCAGGTGGGTGCCTGTAAAGCCACCCTCCCTGGGGAGCGCAGACCTCAGGCCTTGCTCTGCTGCTAATCACTGTAAGCACCCCGGTGCCTCAACCCCGATCTGGGTGGCCCTTAACCACTCCCAAAGCCCTGTCACATGCTTGGTGATCTCAGCTGGCCTCACATAAACCCTGTCAAGTAAGCAGGACAGGTGTTGTTATTATTCCCACTTTACAGATGGGGAAACTCTGGGGGAGCAGTTCGACGGCTTGCTCAGGGCCACCCAGGGAGCACATGTCCCAATTCCTCCCATAGACTGGGTAGGCAAGTGGCATCCCCACTCCCTCTGTGCTGCCCGCCAGCACCTGAGGGCTTTACAAAGGTGGCAACAAATACCACGGATGTCTCTTCCCCCGGGCCCTGGGTCCCTCTTTGGACACTGGAGAGCCTGACTCACTAAAACTCCTGTGTCTTTCTGTTCAATCATCCTCCCTCCTCCTGCTTGACAGTTTGGGAGTGGAGGGGCAGGGCCCTGGCAGGAGTAGGCATAGCTTGAGCCCAGGCTGAGCCTCCCCCAGGAGCAGCAAAACATGCCTTTTGGGATTTGGGAGGAGAAGCTGCCTAGTCTGTACTTTTCCAGACATGGAGAAAGAAAGGAGAATGCAGAGCTGATTTGAATCCCTGGCTCAACTCACGAGCCCCATAGACGTCCTCAGAGATGGACTCTGTATTTCACTAAGCAGCCCCGGGAAATGGCTTGGAGGACTTCAGACCAGAATGGAGCAAGAATAACACTGCCAGAGGTCAGTGGGGCATGAGTTAGTGATTCTCAGGCCAAGGGCCTCCACGGGAGGTAGAGCCCTTGGACCCACATAACCCACACTTCCCAAAAGCCTTCCCTGAAGATTTGATGGAGCCACAGGAACCAGGACTCAGGAGGTGGCACCTGCAGGGCCGGGAGGAGAGGGACACGCAGGCGGGGCCGGCCCATCCACAGCCCACTCCTCCTGGAAGCCCAGAGTCTGGCTGGCTCCTTGAACCTGATCTTCTAAGCAGGACAAAAAGGAAAAAAAAAATGTGGTTGTGATTTCCCCTGACCAACCCATTTCTTTTTCCCCCTTCCCCAACCCCTGTGAAATCTGCACCCTCAAGAGGCACCTGGGGAGCTACCGTGCGACTAAGAGTTCAAGGGGCTCCTCTGCATTTGGGGCCAGGCAGAAAGGAGCCCCAGCACGAAGAGGTGAGTGGACAGTTGCAAGCTGTGAAAAGTCAAGTTGCCTCCAGACATCTAGGCCTGCATTTGGTTCCCATGACACTCTTACTGGCAGCGTTAATAACTAACCACGTCCCAGACAGGTGCTGGCAGCCTAGCCTTAGGAGTTCTTGTTCAGGGTTGGAAATGAGTCACTTCCCTTTTATAGTTTGCTAGCAGACTGAGTCACCCAGGGGCCGACCCTTTCACACAAGTTCTCACACCCTGGCCAACTAATACCCATGTTCATACCCTAAACCATCTACCAGGTCAGCTGGGCCCAGCAGAGCTGACCCTCATGGTCTAGGTCAAAGAGCATGCATCCCCAGGAGTGACCCGGCCTCTGCCTTCTCCTTTTGTCACCCCATTCTCTCAATGGGGATGGCCCACTCACTGTCTCAAGAGGCAGCTGCTGCCTGGACAGCTGTCTTAGAAGGACATAGCCTGACAGGTGGGCACCCATGATCAAGGACCAGTTATCCACCTCACCTTGACCTTACCCTAAACATTGCTCTCACACCTCCTCAACCCTCTGTTTGGAAACCAGAAATACCAGAAGTGGAAAGTTCCAGAGCTGATGAACTAAAGGACGAAACTGCAATGCAGTAAGTCAGCTTTATCCGTCTTGGGAAGGGCAGAGGCTGAAGGCAGGTAAACTCAGGCCCATGACTGTTAATACACTTCCCTACTTCAGGTGGAAGGCAGGACAGGTCACCAAGGCCAAGGCTCCGGGCACCCACACTCGTCAGGTGGCTCTGGTGTCAATCTCTCAGGACTAATCTCCCAATAGACAACAAATAAATGTCAGCGGAAAAAACAAGTTCATATGCATTTTTCAGTAACCCTTCCTTCCCCAATCTCATATGGCGTCTCTTATGTTTGCTAGCAGGAGGGCACGCCTGCCCAGGCCCAGTGACATCCACCTTACCTTTGACCTTTACCCTAAACATTGCTCTCATAACCCCTCAACCCAGGGGGTGCATTTGGTCCTTTTTAATTAAAAAAAATAATTTTTCTTAATTAAAAAAGAGAGTATACTTAAGAGAAAAAGAAATCATGAAACTAAAAGGAGGTTTAAAAAAAAAAACCTCCCCAAAATAGTTTGGGGATTTACTTTTTTTTTTTAATCCTCAGAAAGTCCCTCTTGCTACCTGGTTTCTAAAACAGACAATCAACACAGATGACATCAGATTAAACAGCACTGGGTGTCTCACTGCCAGGGGCTCCAGGCAGGTGTGAGACTGACAGGTTGAGAAAAGATGACACTATTTCTTCCCTTAGAAGATGAAAACCAAGAAGGAAAAATGACAGCAGAGGCTGAGCCCCAGGCGCGGCGGGAAACGTGACACCCTGCCCGCCGTTGGCCTCTTGGGTGAACTCCACTCGCTCCTCTCCATGGGATGACACTGCAACCCGGAGCTTGTGAGTTTCCCCATCTCTCAGGTATCACAGCCAAATTCAGCCCCGGGGCTCAGTAAGTTCAGGCTGTGGCTGTCTCACCTCCACGGAGCCCCCTGGACTTTCCAAGCCTGCATTTTGAACTCTGATGGCTGCGGCCATGGCTTCCACTTGACCTCTGCAGAGAGAGAGGGGGCTTTCCCTGGGACACACGTCTTGCACATAGCAGCTAAGAGCGCCAGCCAAGCTTCGTCGATAGCACCAAGGATCCAGATGCCAGGAGAGAGACTCCACCCCTAGAGGTGGCTCAAGAGTCCAAGTGAGTCATTAGGTCTGACCAGTGACCATCATGTCCCAGGGTGAAGTGGGAGGCCTGGAGATGGAGCTCGCTGCAGGGACAGGAACCACAGTGACTCACAGTTGGACCCTGAGGGGAAGTTCCATCTGCAAGTCCTCTAAATGGCTCTGGTCCCCGGGTGAGCTCATCCCCACCTCCGCTGACACTCAGAACCAGGACTGGCTTCTTTCTCCCAGGACCCGGGTTTTTCACTCTCAATTATGGTTATGGCAGAAACCAACATTTGAGCCGCAGCACCTCTCCCCTACCCACCACACACACACACACACACATGATGGATGGACCTGGGGAGAGAGTGTGTCCTCCTGGAGCGTCAGAGTTTTCATCTTTAAAAATAGTCCTTCCTCCTAATGATCTCACACAGGAGCTTTGGGGCTATGTGGTAGGGAATGTGTTCTTTAAAAGGAATTATGTGAAATCCACGTAAGGCAGTAACACTGTAATATCACTGCTTCTGACTGCGGCTCCAGGGACCCAGCCATGAGGCTACCCTCTTGCTCCATCTCCCTGGGCCACTGGGCTAGGAGTGGAAGAATGCAAGGCAGTGGGGAGGAAAGTGCCTGCGTTGCCCAGGAGCCTGGCAGGATCACTCAGAAGCACACTCAACCTTGGGAGAAACACCAGGGAAATATCCCACCACTCCCATTGCCCTTTCCTTTCTCTGAGTGTTTCCAACAGACTGCCCCATGTACACCATTTTAAGGCTTCATCAGGTAGAAGGGGGTTCCGGCGCGGTCCTCAGATGGCTCTCTGCCATGTGCATGAACATCCAAGTCCCCCAACAAAGGGCACCAGGCATTCATTCCCTTAGAGGTTCTGTTTTCAGGTCACGTGCAATCACAGGACAGTTGCTAGTCACCACCAAGACCAGGCCGTCCCAGAAGCATTCTAA
This sequence comes from Cacajao melanocephalus, assembly GCA_963573385.1. Taxonomy (NCBI): domain Eukaryota; kingdom Metazoa; phylum Chordata; class Mammalia; order Primates; family Pitheciidae; genus Cacajao; species Cacajao melanocephalus. The sequence continues at coordinate 45,626 of CAUYLG010002453.1, forward strand.
GAAAGACATGCTGGTTCTGTGAGTTCTGAAGCACCCTTAGCCTGACCTGCCTGGATGATCATGGTGGCCACAGGACAAGAAAGACAAAAGAGGAAAGACGGCCGACCCATTCATTCTTGCCGTCGGCAAGCTGTCCTTTCTTGGAGGAAGGAGGAAGATGAGAAGGAGCTAAGAGGCTGTAAGAAAACAAGGGGACCCCTCAAAGAGCTTCAGGGAGACCATGAAGAATGATCTCAAGCAGTATTAGCTGCTCCGTGGCATGATAATGTCCCTGTCAGGTGTTCCCTGTACTATATACACCTCATGCCCTACCACCATAGAACAGGAGGACGGATGCATTTGCTCTCTCCTTCTACTCATTTTCCCCAATCCCTTTCATTTCCAATTATTATTTTGCTGCTGAGCCTGCAATGTGCCAGTGTGATCCCTGGTGGCTCTGCAGGCAGTGGGATGAGGAGAATGACCCTCAAATGAAGCTATGACCCCAATGTGAGAGGCCATCCTGAATCTGGCCATCACAGTTGTTGAGAATCAGTCCCCGAGATGAAGCACCATGGCTTTGCAGCTCATCAACACCATCAATGTCATTCTATGGTAGCGTGTGTGTGATTGCATGGGGCACATCTGCACGGGACACAAATAGGCACATTCAATGTTCCTCTTGCTTGGACCCTTCCCCTGCCCTCCCCTCCTCCCACTGGCCGCCCTGTTGCTCTCAGCTTCCCTGTAAAGAGGCCTTTTTCACACTGAGTCAGATTACAGCATGCTTTGCTCAAAACCCTGCCTGGCTCCCAGGTCCCTCAGAGGGAAGGCCCAAGGCCTCCAGCCCCGACCTGGTCTGACGGTCTCCGCCCCACTTGACGTTTAGCTCTCAGTGAGCCTGATTCTCAAGCACACCGTGCTGCACTCCTGCCTGCTTTGGGCCTCGACGTACCTGCTTTCTCTGTCCCATAGGCTTTTCCCCAAAATATCCTCCTGCAAGTCTATGCTCCAATGTCACCCTCTCCATTCAGCCCTGCCACCTGCCCTCCACCGCCCTTCCTGCGCTGCACACTGAAGCTGTGTTTCCTGCCTCTGGGTTTGTTTTCTTGTTGCTGTTTGTTTTTTGCATGACACTATCACATCCTTACATACTAGATAATTTATTTACTATTTTTTACTGTTTAGCCTGCCCCACCTTGACAGCCAGTGTGGTTGCAGGACAGGAAAGACAAAAGAGGAATGACGGCTGACCCAGCGCTTCTCATCTTTCCTGGCCCCATGATATGGTATGGCTGTGTCCCCACCCAAATCTCATCTTGAACTGCAGCTCCTATAATTCCCACATGTTGTGGAAGAGACTTGGTGGGAGATCACTGAATCATGGGGTGGTTTCCCCCATACTGTTCTCATGGTAGTGTATAAGCCTCACGAGATCTGATGATTTTATCAGGGGAAATCCCTTCTGCTTGGCTCTGATTCTCCCTTGCCTGCCACCACATAAGACATGCCTTTTGCCTTCTGCCATGATTCTGAGGACTCCCCAGTCATGTACAACTGGGAGGCCATTAAATCGCTTTTTCTTTATAAATTACCCAGTCTCGGATATGTCTGTATCAGCAGCATGAAAATGGATGGATAGACCCCACTAGAAGCCAAGCTCCAAGTCAGCAGGATGGAACCTGTTTTGTCCAGTACCCGTTCTCTGCCCAGAGCAGTCCCAGCAAACAGTGAGCGTCCCATAAATATCTGTTCGGTGACTGAATGAATGAATGAATGAACTGATGAACAAATGAAGGGCGGAATTACTGCCACACAGTGGGAGGGGGTTGTGCATCTCACGGAATGAGCTGGTCTTCAGGGTGGGGTTCCCTGGGGAGTGGGGGAGAGGGCTGGCAAAGGCAGAAGGTGCTGCTTCCAGAAAGGCAGTGCCTGCAGTTTGCCTGGAAATCCCCTTGGTATCACTCATTAACCAACCCCCACCGCAATACACATCCAAACACAAACAGTAGCTGAAGAGTAACTTCAACCATAGACTCTCTTTCCAGGCCCAGGCTCCCACCGGTGAGTGCATGTCGTCACCTGGACACCTACTGTGTGTTCCTTGGATCCCAGGATGAGCAGTGAAGAAGGGATGGTGGGGGATGAAAGAGATCCCTTCCCCCCTCAACCTACTCTCAAGGCACTGGCTGAGAAGGCAGAGCCAGCACTTGCAGGAGAAGTCCTGAAGGTGAGCTGGTGGGTAGGTAAAGGAGCTGCCAGCCCCATGGTCCCATGGCTGTGGTGTTTTTGGGGGTTTTTTGGTGTTTTTTTTTTTTTTGAGGTGGAGTCTCACTCTGTCACCTAGGCTGGAGTGCAATGGCACGATCTTGGTTCACTGCAACCTCTGCCTCCCAGGTTCAAGTGCTTCTCCTGCCTCAGCCTCCCGAGGAGCTGGGACTACAGGCATGTGCCACCACACCTGGCTAAATTTCTTTGTATTTTTAGTAGAGATGAGGTTTCACTGTGTTAGCCAGAATGGTCTCGATCTCCTGACTTCATGATCCACCTGCCTCGGCCTCCCAAAGTTCTGAGATTACAGGTGTGAGCCACTGCGTCCGGCCGGCTGTGGGGTTTTAAACAGGTGAGGTCCACAGATGGTGACACAGGGAGGGGGTGTGCTGAGCACAGTGGCGGGGTGCAGTCACGTGCAGTCTTGGGGTGGGATGCAGAGGAGATGAGCTTGGCTGAAAGGATCCAAATGTCAGTGGGAAGTGTTAGGAAGTGAGATGGACCATCCAGTGAGATCTGGCTGCTGGGACAATAAACAGAGCGCCACGGTGGGTTTTTTAAAATAAGAAAATGCCATATCCAGGGCTGGATTTAAGAAAGAGGCTTAGGGAAGACAAGGATAGGATCACTTTGGGGAAGAAAGACTAGGAGTCCAAAGGCTACGGCCCCTTGTGGGTATCCCAGCTTGTTCTACGAAAGCCAACACCAGTGGGGTGGCTGGGAGAAGGGAGGGGAAGAATCCAAGGGAAAATTGCTGCGGCGTCATAGTCAGGGCTTAGTATGCTAGTGACTGGGGGAGTTGAACCCCATGGCCGCCTTCTTTCAACTTGAGCCGTGTAGAATAAGATAAAGATAAATAAGGGTGGGAACTAACAGGGCATCTACTGTGACCTTGACTTTGGATTTACGTTATTTCATTCAATTCTCAATCGCCCCTGAGGACAGCGTATTAGCATCTCACAGATGAGGAAACTGAAGTTTGGTACTTTACCCAAGATCATATCCAGAGCTAGGAAGATTTTATAACACATGAAAAAAATCACTGACATTCATTGTACGTGTAACACATCCCAGGCACTTCACTGTGTATTTTCTTCTTTCACTTCACAACATGGAAGAGATTATTTTTATTATCTCCATTTTATAAATGTGGAAAGCATAGTCCAGAAAAGTGAAGGTCACCAGCCCTAGGTCACAAAGCAAAGATGCAGTGGAATTGGGATTTGAATCCAGGGCATCCAGGTCCACACCCTACCACTATACTGACCAATAGTGACAAATTTACAACATAATCTGTCTAGTTCTAGAAATGTGTTTGCATTGTACAGCACTCCCTCTCCCAGGCTTCATACTAGTAGAGATGATCTGCTGCTTCCAATCAAATCGGACCATGTTCTGAGCTTCCAGCTTAGTACTTACGACTGAGACTTACAGCCAGTGCTGTACGTGCTGTGGATGGTGGAGTCTAGACAGCCCTGGACAAACCCAACCCTTGCAGTAGGGGAGCAGCCCCTTGTTCCACATCCTGTTTTACTGGGAGCAGATTTCAGTCGGCAGCATGCCAGAAAGCCCTGATATCCCCTTTAATCCCACGGACAGTGTCTGCGCTCCTGAAGGCCAGCAGGTGCAATCCACCTGTTTCTCTATCTCCAGGACCCGCAGGCTTCGAGTCACCTGCCTGCTGTTCTCCCTGCGCACTGCGAGACCTCTGTGCCCTGCAGTGGAGTCAGTGCGTTCAGGGCAGGTAGCAAGAGCAGTTGCATGGTGCCCTGGGGAGCTGGGAAAATTCACTGTCACTCGGAAGAGCAATAGACCCCAGCAATAGTCCAGGCCGGGCTCCCTCATTAGTTAACTGTGACCTTGGCAAGTGACTGTACTTCAGCCTCCCCATCTGTAGGTTAGGCATAAGAGGACCTCACTCTGGAGTGATGAGAGGTGAAAATAAGTTGATCCACGTAAAAGCCAGGAGCACACAGCCTGGCCTAAATTAACTGTGATGACTGCTTGTACGTATTGACCTGTGTCTCTGGGCCTCTCTGATGGCTCACTGCAAGGACCCTGCCTGCCAACTGCTGCTCTGAGCTGAGGGCATTAGGGATGTCTGAGCAAAGGGTTGTACCAAAGAAGGATCAAAATCTCGAAGCAAGAAGAGCCACAGGGACGCAGCTGTACTGTGACAGCCAAGTGCAACTCACCTCTTGCTTGTCCTTTCCTGGTTCAAAGCACCCACCAAGTCAGCCAGAAATCTCTGATTCCACCTAGAAAAATAAGGGAAGAATTACACCAGGAAACAAGATAATGAAACTCATCTTGAAGCTTAAATGTAGACGAAGTGGTTCCTCAATGCCAGACAGCTCCCCACAAGCACATAGGAAGTTTAATAGCTGTTTATTCTTCCATACAGACTAAAACTACATTCATCAGAAAAAGGGGAGTAATTCATTTCCTATGCCAATTATGGATAAGGCAAACTGAAGAATAATTTCGAAGACATACAGTTTATTATGATCACAAACTTGACCTAGAATAAACTAAGATGTAAACAGATATTGACACGGGAGAGTAATTTTTTTTCAAGTTATGAAAAAACTTAAGTTTACAATGGACATTTACTATAACACAATCTTACACCACAGTGCCAACTTGTTCTGGTTTTATTGGGTCTTTTACTCCTATGATCCTACTTCTGAATTTTCATATGTTCTGATCTTATTATATGTCTGAGTTCACTGAATGGGATGACATATGATGAGCATCTAGCCCCATGTCTGGTCCCTATTAAGCACTCAGTAAATATCAGCTATACTATTATTAATTGTACATTCCTGTTGTGAGTTTCTCTTTCATTCCACCCATATAATTCCTGAGCAGATGTACACAGATATCAGCATGATTGCTGTTGCTGCTGCTGCTAAAATAGACATTTAATCTTTAAACCCAACCTCTGTTCAATCTAATTCAGACACCAGGAAGAATAGTATTTCAAAAGGTGTTTAAAGATAATAGCCCCATTCACTTTCCCCATCATTAGGCTCAAGGAAATCACTCTAGACCCTCAGTTTGGCAAATGAAAACAGAGAAGGAAAAAAGGGAAAAAGAATACCATCAGATTTGAAACAGAAAACTTGTAACCTTCACACACAAGAGAAAGGATTGTCTCTGGGTGGTATTTGTTCTTTTGCTGGGTGCACATTATACATTATCACTCTGGTGGTTTTTGAGTTACTGAAGACAGGGCTGGGCTGGTACTCTGAGGCCAATTCCATCAACCAGTAACTACCACCAGATCAGACTGAGGGTCCTCTTGGGCTCCAGCACCCCCACCTGCCACACCAGCAACACATGTGTATGTGCTGGGCCTGGCTCCCACTTCCACACCCATGAATGTATTCCAGGACCAACCTCTAACGCATAGGCTCTTGACTGCAGGGTAAAGGAGGCTGACAGTTTTAGCCCCAACGAATCATGCAACACTTAGGACCTAACTCACCGATGCTGGACCTAACCTGAAAATGCTAGAAAACTCACCAAAACAGAGGAAGTAAAACTGCACAAGAGCCACCAATGCCAACCCCAGCATCTGGAACGGGTTCCTGTTTCTACTTTATACAAAGCCACCCCCATGCACAACCCATTTTCAGTTTGTTATTAGGTGGGAAGCATCCAATAAGCTCATTCCAGCTAAAGCCCAGCTGAACGGACATAGCTTTAGTGTCACCCCTCCATGGGAGATTTGTAATTTATGCTGACTTAGTCTTAACTCTTCAACCTGTCCCCACGAAGCCTCAATTGTGCCCATTTAATAATGGCAGAGACTGGGGAGAGAGGATAGTGGGACAGTGGAGAGCGATCTTCTTGAAATCCTACAGTGGGGAGTAGGCGAAAGAGGGGAGGCAGAGGCCCACAGCTGAGGTTCTCAGACATGGCTACTCACGGAAATCCCTGCCCCCTCCCCTGGGCAGCTGGAAAATCATTCTGAAGCCTGACCCCCACCCCCAGAGGTTCTGATTCTTACAAGATGAGGCCTGGGCACTAGAATTTTTTTTTTAAGTTCCCCGGGTAAGTTTAATAAGTAGCAGACTCTGTGGATCATCTGGCGATCTTGCTGAAATTTGCATTCAGTGGGTCTGGGGTGACAGCCTGAGATTCTGCCTTTCTGAAGTGCTCCTGGGTAAAGTCAGTGCTGGGGGACCTCAGAACACTCTGAGTTGCAGGAACTTAGAGGTATCCCCTCTTCCCCCTCCCATGCCCCTGAGGAACCTCAGGCAAGCTGACCGCACCCCTCTCTCCAGCCTCGGCTTTCTCCTCTGGGATGGAAAACACCATTTTTCCAGGAGGCCCCAGAGATGTGCCCAGTTGACTTCTAGAGTGCCAACTGGGTAAGAGACATTACTCATGTCCCAAGAGACAGCTGCCCCCTTTCCCCTTTCCTCTAGTCCTGTTCTAAGCAGCCCTACTTGTAACCTGAAGTGCACCTGGGTCACTGCATTCAACAAAATGGTCTGTTTCTGCTCTGGTCCTTAAAAGGAGTAGGGGTCTCAGGCCCACTGGCTTTTTGCACTGGCATGATGACCAGGGCCACCAAGACGCTGGGTCGTCCAGGGAGCCTGACTCTGTCCAGGGCCCACTGGCCTTGGCATTGGCCCTGTGAAGCCCTTCCGCGGCTTCACACACACACACCTCCCCACCACGTAGCACTGCCCTTACTGTCCTCACCACGGATGGCGGTGGGACAGGGAGAGGATGGCACTCCCTTGGAAGGAGGCCAACAGCAGCATGCCACGCCCAACTCCAAACCTCTGAGGGAGGCCACAGACTGCAACTGGCTACCCACAGCCTGCCCCCAAGGGTCCCTCCCTGCCTCCTGCACCCCCAGCCCCACCCCTCCTTCCTGACATTCCCAGGATGCCTGGAGCCATACACCACCTAGTGGTTCGCAGCTCAACACCAGCAACAAGACACCTCCAACCAAGAGGGAAGAGCCCTCTCCTCCAGGACACACTGGACTGAGGAACCTAGAAACAAAAGGCCCAGCAGGTGAGGCCACAAGGAGACATTAGGCTGGAATACGTCCAGTCCCACAAACTCGCCACTTTCTCCAAAGAGTGCACCAGGAAGGCAGTAGGCCATGCTGGAAAAGGTGGCCACACGCTACAGGAGAAGACCAGGGTGGAGAGGGAAGAATACCCAGAAAGGGAAATGTGGAAGTCCACACTTTATGAGATAGAGCCCCCTCTGTGGCCAGAATAAGAGTTGCAGGTTGCGGGAATTCTTGGACATTCTTGATGGGTCCAAAATCAAAGCGGAGTGATTTCAATGAAACAGGCCAAGTAGTTGAGAAGTCAAACTTTTAGGGGGCCCAAGAAAATGTTCAAATTCCTTTTAAAACCAGAATGAATAAAATGACAGTAATAGGAATGTCTAGATAACAATGAATCCAGCCTGGATTCTAATCATCTGGATTCTATCACTATAGTTGTAAAATACATTTTTTTTTTTGAGATGGATTCTCGCTCTGTCACCCAGGTTGGAGTGCAGTGGCACGATTTTGGCTCACTGCAACCTCTGCCTCACAGGTTCAAGTGATTCTCTAGCCTCAGCCTCCCAAGCAGCTGGGATTATAGGCGCGTGCCACCACGCCTGGCTAATTTTTGTATTTTTAGTAGACACAGGGTTTCACTACGTTGACCAGGCTGGTCTCGAACTCCTGACCTCATGTGATTCACCTGCGTTGGCCTCCAAAAGTTGTGGATATTACAGACATGAGCCACTGTGCCCAACCATAAGATACAATTTTTAAAGTTTTGTTTTTATGGAGGAAGAGGTCTAAGAACACAAAAGTGCCAAAGATTATGAACATCATCATTTGGTTCTGAATTTACCTACATTTTTTTCCAGTCTCCAAATTTCTTAGTCTTTACTGAAACCCCTTGTCGAATGCTCTTTCTGGGAGACCCCCACTCGAGCCAGGGGACCCACCTCCACCTGCCTCCCATAGGTTCATCCTTTTACTCTGGGTTCTATTGAAAGTTTTCTGTCCTATTCCAGGCAAGTTCATCCAAGGCCCCGGCACCCTGGGCCTGTTTCTGGCCAGGCAGACGCTCCAACAGCTGCCGCCCCTGCCTGTGTGTGAGAAGTGCAGTCTGGCAGGATGGAGCAGCAACTCTGAACTCCAAACACACACACTCAGCCCCCTGCAGCATAAACACAGAGCATACATCACACCCAGGCCTATAAAGGATAATTATACAATCTGATCTGGCAAATTAGTGCCGCAGAATGTCTAATTCTCACAATGAATTCGAGGGCTGGATCGGCAGGAAAAATTAACCTGGATCTTTATTGTGATTTGCCCCCAGGTCAGGATTAGGGTTTATTTATCTCCTTTATTTTCCTGTTGAAGGAGGGTAGACAGCCTTCTCTCCTGCCCGCCCCTCCCCGCCGCATCCAGGCTTGGCTTTTAGACAAGCAAGCTGCCCGGTGATCTTTCCCACGCACTACCTAACCCAGCTCAGCTAAAATCAAAGAAAACATCAAGTAGGAGATATGTGTGGTTTTTTTTCCATAAGGAAGAAAAGTTCAGGCATCCCATATCAAGGGATTCACTTGTTGGAACAGAGTCAATCCAAGGTAAACAAAAGAATGAACATTTCCAGATGGTAACGTACCTCCTAATTATTCTGGCCCAGCTCTGAAAGGTTTACTTGGAGAGCACTCACGTATACACATTTCTCTAAACACCTTTTTCTTTCTTTCTTTCTTTCATTTGTTCTCCCATTCCAAGGAGTCTTTCCAGAGGAGATGGTGATTAACAGGAGTCGGTTCTCATCTCCTATGCTCATTCAACAGCTAGATCACCAAAGAATTGTTACCACAACGCCAAGACATGTTGACACCAAGCAAGGATTATCTTTCATCTAACAAAAACAAAGCTGATGGCAGGCCGGCAAGTTTTCCCCTCTCTTTTTCTATCTTTCTGGGGTTTCCCTTGCGAAGATCATTCCCTACCCAAACTCCCAAGTTAGCCCTGCAGTGACCAACACACCCAGAGCTTGAAAGACAAGGCCCCGGTCCATAGAGAGAGTTGGCATTCAGACTTTTAGCCGACAGAAAACGTGAGTCTGCCAGAGAACTAAGGCTGTGGTGCGCTGAAAGAATAAGGCGAGCTTCCCTGCATCTAATACCCATGTGATCTACCCACAAAATTCTTAAAAAGTGCCTCTCTAGGAGACTGGCCTCCTGACTGAAAGAAAAACTGCGCTTTTCTAGGCTCACCAGTGAAGGTTATGGTCTTTTGCTCCGGCGTGGGTAACAAACTCTTCCACTTTGGGTTAGGGTTTATCATATGTGGGCAACCTCACCTAAAAAAACATATATACACGGGTAGAGGTATGTATGTGTGTGTGCCCACATGCATGTACATATGTATTTTTTCAAGGACAATCACTTTATGGGAAAATAAACCAGTTCTAAACAACTACCTCTGATTTAAAGCAATGAAAATGTTGTCTTGTGCCTCGCCCAGGGGATTCTAGGTGACCCAGTGAGAGGTGGTGGAAAGAAAGACTGGAACGTACAAACTTATCATCAGCTGGAGTGCAATCTTTGTAGCGTTCTAGCCAAATCTCAAACTCCAGTTCCAATCTGGTCAAGATAAGAGTGCACTTTTTGGAAGGAGATAACCACTCACTCCGTGCAGACTACATCGAGGAGTCTCACAAGGAGCTGGGAGACAGCAAAGAAAAATATCCCTCTTCCTGGATGGTGAAGACAGTGATGCAAGCTTCATTCTGAACAGCCATCCATTCTAGGTGTGAATAGTGGCCATGGATGAAGAGTAACAGAATGCCAAGGAGTGAGTAAAAATGCTGTAGACACGAGGAAAAAAAAATCTCCGCATATTATTAAATGATCCAAATCATATCACACATGTGTGGGTTCTAGAGGCGAAGAGTTGGAGACTAAAAGCTTAATCTAGACACTTTTTTTGGTGAGACGGAGTTTCGCTCTTGTTGCCCAGGCTGGAATGCAATGGTACAACCTCAACTAACTGCAAGCTCCGCCTCCCAGGTTCAAGTGATTGTCTTGCCTCAGCCTCCTGAGTAGCTGGGATTACAGGCATGCACCACCACGCCCAGCTAATTTTTAGTATTTTTAGTAGAGATGGGGTTTCACCATGTTGACCAAGCTGGTCTCGAACTCGTGACCTCAAGGGATTGACCCGCCTTGGCCTCCCAAAGTCCTGAGATTGATTACAGGCGTGAGCCACCACACCCAGCTTAGTCTAGACTCCTTTGGGATGTCTGTTTTCTCATCTGAAAAATGGAGATAGCTGGAGTGACTACTTACTGCCCCTAGTAAACCTTCTATAACCATAACTGTTATTTTTATTTGAGGACTATGCTTTTTTCTATATTGCTTATTTCTCTATATATAATTAACTCTAAATTAAACTGTGTATTCAACTACTTTGCATATTTCCTAAACCATGAATAGATAGCTATTGCTACTACTGTAAAAAAAATTACAGAATTGCATGGTTTATAAAAACAAACTTAGAAGGAGGAAGCAAAAGGTCAATGTTAGTTATCTCTGGGTAGTAAGTTCAAGAGTGTTGTGTTTTCCTATTTTTTTCATGTCTAAAGTAAACAAGCAGTGTTTGGTGAAGATAAAAACACCATGGTATTTAAAAGATAATAAAAATAAGACGGACATTCATTGTTTTGAACTAGAAATAAAACTATTAAATGTACTTTTTTAAAAAAAAAAACAGTAAAAATAGAAGCTACAGGCTTGTTTGCTAAATCAGAAATGGCTTAGCAATCAAGGATAAAGAGTACCTCAAAAGGGTACTCTTGGGATCACCGGCATGACCCAAAGTGAGACCAAGAGCCAGATACACCCAGATGGCAAGTGCTGCTGTCAATTACACCGATAGGAGGGCAGCTCTTTCCACTGAATGACACAGTCAACATTGGCTTGAACGTGAACCTCACTGAGAACCCTAACCCAGCTGACAGGCTGCGGGCCACAGGGTTGAGCAGATCTGCTTTGTGGCATGTCCCAAATACCTGTGCCATTATAGACAGATGGTTCTCACCACACCTGCCTTTCGGTTCAGGACCTACAGCCCCTTGCACTTCCCCACGCCTGTTACACAGAGCCAGAAATACAGGGTCTGAGGCTCCACGTGAGCCCAGGAAACAAAGAGTAGAATTGATCCTCAAAATCCTTCTGCCAACTCTCCAGGTCTCCCAAGAAGGTGGGAATGCAGGTGACAAGGGGACCTCGCTCAGGTGCCCAGACCTCTGAAGCTCCCCGCTATTTCTTGGCTCCCCTTCTTTCTCCTAGGTCCAGCACAAAGGGGAACCCGAGGCTCAGTCCTCAGCCCACCCTAATTCCTGTTGCTTCCCCTCTTCCTTGAAGATGTCCCAAACCCCTGTTCCGGACCTCTTTCCGAAGCCCCATTTTGCTCCCAGCAACCTGGGAAGACGACCTCTGCAACAGCAGAGCTCTCTGGAGATTGCTAAACTAGAAGGGCTGGACTTTCTGCTCTTGGTGCCTCACCCATCCCTCCAGTCTTTCCCAAACCACCTCTACCTGGAGCTGCTAACAACTGTCCAACTTTCAGCTCTCTCCCAGACCTTCCTAGAGCAGAGTCACTAACGTGAACTTAAAGATGGAGCCCAACCCACTGTGCTTAAAAAAAAAAAAAAAAAAAAAAAATCAAAAGTTTATAAGTCCATCAGGGCTTTTCTCCTTTAAAACCACATCTTTGCCCCTAGGGACGGATACCCACTGAATACGGTGTCCGTACCCATCAGCAAAAAAGGCCACAGAGGCCGAGCATCCCCTGGCAGAGATCATGATGTCACTGTGGTCAAATGCTGCTCCCGGCCTGTGAAGGCGGAACCACAGAAGGTGTCCTAGGCCCAGGTCCACCAACCTCATGCCAAGCCTTAGACCCTATGTCTCGGTTTCACCATGTTTAAATGGAAAATAAAATGCTCAACTCAAAAACACTTTTCCAATGATATTTTAAGGAAAAATGAGATCACAGAAAATTAGGGAGGTAAGTTTAAATGGTGTGACCCCAAGCAACATTTTTTTTTTTCAAAGAATCCCAAGAGGCTTGTTCACCAGAATGACGGGAGGGGTGGGGGAGAACATTGGGAAGACTGTAAGCTCCAGAGACCACCTGCACTGCAGCAACACTTACGCTAACGTGAAATGGTCACAATACCATGAAAGCCCACACCGACTGCAGACAGCTCTGTCCTCCCTGGTCCTCACACTCAACGGGACCCTGAGGTCCTTAGGTTTGTCAAAGCTGCCGACCGGCCAGGTCAACATCTGTCCCTGCCAGAGATACCAAATGTTTCCTAAACCCACCCCAAGCCCAGCTCACTGAGCTATGAATAGTTATTAATGTTAACTCACAACATTAATTAAAAAACGTTCAGCCAGGCAAATTCTCATACTTTTAAAAAGTCATTTGGGTAATCGCCTTTCCATGCCGCAAACTTTCCAAACCGACTGACAGGTTGACATTTCACAATGTTGTTTGTTTTAATCAAGAAGCGGGGAAGCCAGTGCGGTTCCCCAGTTCATTTTTCAGGTGCCTTGATTTATTGATTGGCAAATCCCCACTTAATAGCTGTGCAGCAAGGCTGGGGAGGAAGGTGGCTCCCACCGCCCTGGGTTGCTGTCTGGGCTGGGGAAGAGGGAAATGGCTGCAGGGGCTTCCTGTTTCTCTTGACTTTTAACACCCAGCCCCAAGGGCCAGGGCCACACTGCATGACTCCCAACCCTTATTTTAGAGACTTACTCTCCCTACCAGACAAGGGCGATGGTGCTGGTTCAGCAAACTCAGGAGTTGGGGTCAGAGTGGACTGAACCTCTGGTGGTTTTCCAAACCTAGTTCTTCAAAGCAGCAGAACCCAGAATCAGGCCAGTTCTGTGAGTATGAATCCCATCTCCACTGTTTATCATCTTTGGACAAATGCCTTAACTTCTCTGTGCCTCGGTTTCCTCATCTGTCAAAAATGGATAGAATAACGGTATCTACCTATAAGTCCATTCTGAGGGTGAAATCTCAACTTGAATTATATCTCCCAGAATCCCCATATGTTGTGGGAGGGACCCAGGGGGAGGTAATTGAATCATGGGAGCCAGTCTTTCCCAAGCGATTCTCCTGATAGGGAATGGGTCTCATGAGATCTGACAGGTTTATCAGGGGTTTCCACTTTTGCTTCCTCATTTTGTCTTGCCACCACGTCAGAATGCCTTTCACCTCCATCCATGATTCTGAGGCCTCCCCAGGTATGCGGAACTGTAAGTCCAATTAAACCTCTTTTTCTTCCCAGTCTCGGATATTTCTTTAGCAGCGGCATGAAAATGGACCAATACAGCACTTCAAACAGTATCTGCAGTAAAGTAAATGCTATGTTTGTGTGGGCTTAAAAACCTCCCTCGTCGCTCCCAAACTCTAATGCAAGACCCAAACAGTCAACTGGCAACATAGTTGGATGTGCCCTGGCTGATGTGAGCAGGACAGGCTGGACCTCACTCACTGCTCTGATGCTCTGCTTCTCCAGGGTGCCACTGACACCTCTCTGAGGCCCAGCGTGGTCCCAGAGCACACGGCTTGAAAGCCACTGCTTCTTCTAAGAACTGAACATCCTCAGCTTTCTACTGGACACACACGCCTGCCCATGGCAAGAAGTCTTTTATGGAAAGCCAAACGCATTCTCCTGGAAAGGCCACACGGGGCACTCCAGGCTCCCTCTCCAGGTGTCCCCCCACCCCTTGTGTCTGGCGGCAAATGGCTAATGACAGATGGGCAGCCGGGGGAGGCCTGAGGTTTGCATTTCACTCAGCCCCCAGCGCATCACCGCCGGGAGCACACTGCAGCCAACCAGCCTAATGGAAACAGACAGCAGTGACCACACAGCCCTTAGGGAAGAAGGAGTTTTCTTAAAGAAAAAAAAAACATCACGAAGCCCTCAGGCAACCTTACAACAACAAAAGACATGACACTGGTGAGCAAAGACCTCACTCTAAAATCACTTCCACACCATAAGGCATTGCAGTATGGATGGAACACCTACTACGTGCCAAGTATTAGACCACGCACCAGAAACACAAAGAGAAGGCAGGTCCCAGGCTTTCCAGTGTCGAAATCTACTAGGAAAGATGATACCAACTAACACTTGTATTTTGTGATGTGGATTATGTATGTCTGTGTATATTATATATAATATAGACATTAATATTTAGAAGATGCTCTATGTGCACAGTGAGGCTGGGGAAGAAGACGGCTCCCACCTTCCCTGGGTTATTGGGGCGGGGGCATCTGAGCTGGTGAGGAGGAAAATGGCCACAGGGTCATTTGTCAAAGGGCTAACTTGGAAAGAAAGCTGTTGGGTGTATCTGGGTATGAATGGCACCTCTGGTATTCTCTAGCTGTGCCAACTTGGACACCGAGGTTTTTAGAGCTTTTTAAGGCATGCACACCACCAGCCAGGCAGATAACAGGTGATCAATTAATCGCCAAGGACAGAAAATGAGAACACTTGGCAGAGGTGGCATCTGAATGAGGCCATAGGGAGGTAACTTGACTGTGCTCAAAGTCAAAGGGACAAGTGAAAGGACCTCACAGGAGTCCAGGAATAATGTGGTCTCAGGCCTACAGTGACACTGCTTTATCATCTCCATCGGGAAGATTTCAACCATCGTTCTTCATCCTTTCTGTCTCTTTGGGGTGTCAGGAGACACAGGAGAACCAAGTTGGGGGTGTAGTCAACGGACAGGGAGAGGTTGAAGATCTTCTATCCCAGAAGGAAGGCCAGCTAGGAGGTAAAGGGATGACTCTTGTCCTTGTGGAAGCCACGTATGGGCAATGGTTGAGGGTGTCTTTGGGTTTACCAGAAAATCCTAACAGAAAAGAAATGATGTACTACCATGTAAGAATGTGCAAATATTCTGAAATACTAAACTGAAATCCTAAAGCCCCATAATCCAACACCTTCTTTGCCAGGCTTGGCTGATTTTGAAGCCCCGTGCTGTGACCAGGAGCCTGATGGGAAGGTTGTTAAGCTGGGCTCTCGTAATCACAAGGCCACCCCAGAACACAGGACGATGGGCCCCTCTTGGAACCAGGCAACCAGGGAACCTGCTCCTCAGGCCTCTCCACTGGCTTCCGCGCTGTGGTGGAAATGTGGTTTTCAAAAAGTTACTTAAACCCAAAGTCTGAGATAAGGACAGCGATGGGAGCCTCCGTCGTCCCATTCCAGGCTTCCGACAGGAGACCTGTTGGTACCCCTGTACATGGGCTAGCCCAGCAGACATGATTAACCAGGGAGGAAGGTAGGGAAGAAGAAGGTGGGGAGCAAAGCAAGAGAGGTCTGACCCTCATCCCAAACATGCAGTTAAACAGCCTCTTGTGGAGTATCAGTTTGCACACCGCGGCATGCATATCAAGGAGCAAAGAATCAACACATGCCTTGCCTCCAAGGGCTTACAGTCAAATGCAGAAACTCAACGTAGCCCAACTCCACAGCGCACACATACAGGCTGTAGAATCATGTATGAAACCAAGACAGGTGCAAGCAAACTACCAATGCATGCAAGTCGAGGGTCGAGTTTATAACTGGGGAGATGGGGACTGGGTGTGCCAATTGCCTTACATGTTTCAGAAAAAAAAAATAGGAAGAATTTCAAATTAATGTAGGCATCAGTCCAAGCTTAGGACTATTGGTTTCCAGTATCATTTAATACACGTTCAACTCTTTCTGCCAGGCAGTGCAGAGCCCTACATCATCTGCCTCCAACTCTCATGGCTTCTGGAACTTTCTAGCTGGGTTTGTTTCCGTTAAGATGGATGCCTCTTGAAGGCATGGTCCAGAACCAACTCATCTTTTTCTGTTGTGAAATGAAAGTAAAACATTTCAGAGTTTCACCTTAAGAAATCCCACTCTGGCCAGGCGCTGTGGCTCATGCCTGTAATCCCAGCACTTTGGGAGCCCAAGGACGGTGGATCACCTGAGGTCAGGAGTTCAAGACAAGCCTGGCCAACATGGTAAAACACTGTCTCTACTAAAAATACCAAAAAAAAAAAAAAGTTGGGTGTGGTGGCAGGCACCTGTAATCCCAGCTACTCAGGAGGCCGAGGCAGAGCAATCGCTTGAATCCGGGAGGCAGAAGTTACAGTGAACTGATATCGCACCGTTGCACTCCAGCCTGGGCAA
>CAUYLG010002454.1:0-76005 GCA_963573385.1 Cacajao melanocephalus
CTCCAGCATCTGTTGTCTCTAGATTTTTTAATGATTGCCATTCTAACTGGCATGAGATGGTATCTCAATGTGGTTTTGATTTGCATTTCTCTAATGACCAGTGATGATGAGCATGTTTTCATATGTTTGTTGGCCTCATAAATGTCTTCTTTTGAAAAGTATCTGTTCACATCCTTCGCCTACTTTTGAATGGGTTTGTTTGTTTCTTGTAAATCTGTTTTAGTTCTTTGTAGATTCTGGATATTAGCCCTTTGTCAGATGGGTAGATTGCAAAAATTTTTTCCCATTCTGTTGGTTGCCAGTTCGCTCTAATGATTGTTTCTTCTTCTGTACAGAAGCTCTGGAGTTTAATTAGATCCCATTTGTCTATTCTGGCTTTTGTTGCCAATGCTTTTAGAGTTTTAGTCATGAAGTCCTTGCCTATGCCTATGTCCTGAATGGTTTTGCCTAGGTTTTCTTCTAGGGTTTTTATGGTGTTAGGTCTTATGTTGAAGTCTTTAATCCATCTGGAGTTAATTTTAGTGTAAGGTGTCAGGAAAGGGTCCAGTTTCTGCTTTCTGCACATGGCTAGCCAGTTTTCCCAACACCATTTATTAAACAGGGAATCTTTTCCCATTGCTTGTTTTTATCAGGTTTGTCAAAGATCAGATGGTTGTAGATGTGTGGTGTTGCCTCCGAGGCCTCTGTTCTGTTCCATTGGTCTATATCTCTGTTTTGGTACCAGTACCATGTACAGCTGAAATTTAAAGCCACCTTTTTGAGAACTATTCATTCCCTGCATGTCTCTCATGTATATATGAAATATACATGTTAATAAACGTTTGCTTGTTTTTCTCCTGTGAATCTGTCTTCTGTTACAGTTCTTTCCCACTATAAACATATGGGGGTTATTATTTCCTTTCATTATACTATACTATGTTACCTTAATACAGTGTATTTTAAAATCTTATAGGAATAGTTTTTGTTCTTCTGTTTCAAAAACATATTGTCTCTCTCTATATATATACACACACATATGTATGGTATATATGTATATATATATTCTGTTGATATTTGTGTTGAAATTAATTGAATTTATGGGTGATTTGGGGGAAAATGGACAACTTTAAATAATGACTTTTCTTTTTATTTTTTTTTCAATCTTTTATTATGTTGCTCCATCAATTTTTATAGGTCTTAAGAATTTCTTGTTAGATTTTTTACTAGATTTTTCTGTTAATTTATTGGTTATTGATTTGAATAGTATCCTTTTAAAATGGATTATTTCTAATGTATATATAAATATATTATTGTTTAATATATATTTGATGAGTCATAAATATATATATTTATATGTTAGATATAAAAATAAAAATATATATTATATTAGAAATAATCAATTGTAGAAGGGTATTTTGGGTTTGTTTACGTTATGCAAATTTACTGCTCTTTTATTAATCCTAATAGTTTTCAGTTGATTCCGTTGCATTATACAATATTATTTTGTACAAATAATGACAATTTGCTCTCATGCTTCTTTTTATCATCTTAATGCAATGGATGAGAGTGCCAGTAAATATTGCCTAGCCACCTGCACCCTTGTTTTCTGAATTTAGTAAGAGTTCTTTTAACAAAAACTTCATATTTGTTTTATGTTTCTAGTAGATATATTTTACCTTAAGGAAGTTTTATTCCTGTTCATAGTGTATTTTTTTTTTTATTCAGAGAGGTTTAAAACTTCATCAATTATTTTTTAAAGTAATTTGAGATATCACAATATTTTGCACATAATCTGTTAATCTTGTGAATTACATCTACTGACATTCTAGTAATCCTCACAATTCTGAAATAGTCTGCTTTTTTCATAATGCATATTTAATAACTATATTGCTGATTCCATTTTCTAATATTTCACATGGAAATGTTTATAGTTATTCTCATAATGAGAATGACCTATAGTGTGTGCATGTGTGTGTGTGTGTCTCTGCTATTTTTACCCAATTATGGTGTTAAGAGTTAGGATCGGTTCTATGAAAAGGGCCGTATGTGCAAAGCAACCCCCAAATGCCAAAGGAACCAAGAAACCGAAGGAGGCAAACAAATCCAGTTTGTTGGTAAAGGGTGTTTTATTGGGGGAACTTACAGATAGAAGTGTGGTCTTAGACAGCCATAAGACAGGTTGATCTCCACACTGTTACCCCGAGACCCAGGACTTAAATGCCATAAGGATAGGGCATACATGTTCCAGCCAGACAATTTAAGGTGACCCTCCAGAACAGGCACGAATGCTGTGTGCATCATAGCCTGTAACTTGCGTGATAACGTTGAAGTCGACATGTTCTTTCACTAAGGACAGCAAATAAAGAAGAAATCAGGAGGCACTCATGAGAGTGGGGCTAATCAGAAGTCAACATGGCAGATTAGATGGAATCAGTCTTGATGGATTCCAAGGTGGAATCAGTTTTGATTTTGATTCCAAGATGGAATCAGTTTTGTCTACACAGATAGATTTGCAGAATGAGCTGAGAAGTTTCCTATTTATGCTCTGAAAGGGTGTGAATATCATACAGTCGATCTGTTTCTCAAACAATTTCTAAAACTTACCCCAAACTTAGTGGTTTAAATGCCTTCATATTAGGATTAGATCTGTGGCTGCTTTTTCATTTTTTCCCACAGTTACTTATCTGTGCAACTTTCTATCTTTCTTGAGTTAATTTTAATAATTATCTTTTGCTTAAAAATTATTCATTTCATTTAAATTTTTAAATTTATTTCTATAACATTTTATGTAGGATTTTCTTATAATTCTAAAACCTTCCTATATATCTCTATTTGCTATTACATTCTGTTTCTAATTTTTATATTTTTATTTATGTCTTTTCTCTTTTTTTGTCACGGGAACTGCCAAAGGTTTATTTCATTTGTTTTCTGAAAGAACTAGCTTTTGATTTTCTTGATCTTGTCTACTCTTCTGTGTGTTCTATTCCACTAATTTTTTCCTACATTATACTTCTTTTTGCCTTCTTTCTCCTTCTATTGATATTTATTTTGTTGTTCTCTTTCTGGCTTGTTAGTTTTACGCTTAGTTGATTTATAATATATAGGAGTTCAGAAAAATACGTATTCATTTTTGTGGTGTGCATGGTGACTTTTTATCTGATAGATTAGTCTGTTAACTGTTTTTCAAAGGCTCTTCAGTCTGCATGGTTTGCTAACCTCTGAGAGAGATAGATTTAGTTCTCCAACTATTATTGCTATAATTTGAATGTGTTCCCCAAAAAGCATGTGTTAGAACTTAGTCCCCAATGCAAGAGTGTGGGAGGTGGGGCCTAAGAGGAGGTGTTTAGGTCCTAAGGGCTCCATTATTATGAATCAATTAATGCTAATTCTAAAAGCACTTGGGACTGTGAGTTCCATCTCTTTTCTTTCTTCCTTTTAGGTTCAAAGGGTATGTGTGCAGGTTTGTTACATGGATAAATTGTGTGTCGCAGGGGTTTGGTTTACAGGTAATTTTGTTACCCAGGTAATCAGCATAATACCTGATAGGTAGTATTTTGATCCTCACCCTTCTCCCTCAAGTTGACCCCAGTGTCTGTTGTTTCCTTCTTGTGTCCATGTGTACTCAGTGTTTAACTGCCATTGGTAAGTGAGAACATGCAGTATTTGGTCTTCTGGTCCTGTGTTAATTCACTAAAGATATTGGCCTCCAGCTCCATCCATGTTGCTGCAAATGATCTTGTTCTTTTTTATGGCTGTGTAGTATTCCCTGCTGTATATGTACCACATTTTTCTTATCCAGTCCACTGTTGATGGACATCAAGGTTGATTCCTATCTTTGCTATTGTGAATAGTGCTGTAATGAACATATGCATGAATGTATCTTTATAGTAGAATGATTTATATTCCTTTGGGTATCTACCCAGTAAAGGAGTTGCGGAGTCAAACGGTAGTTCTATTTTAAGTTCTTTTAGAAATCTCCAGGCTACTTTCCACAGTGACTGAACTAATTTACATTCCCACCAGCAGTGTATAAATGTTCCCTTTTCTCCACAACCTCACCAGTATCTGTTATTTTGACTTTTTAATCATAGCCATTTTGACTAGTATGAGATTTGTGGTTTTAATTTTCATTTCCCTAATGATAAGTGAAATTGAGCAATCTCTTGTTCTCTTACATGCATGTTCTTGCCCTTCCGCCATGGGATGATGCAGCAAGACGGCCCTTGCTGGATGTGGCCCTTGATCTTAGATTTCCCAGTCTCCAGAATCATGAGTTAAATAAATTTCTGTTTATTTTAAATTAGTCAGTCTTAGGTGTTCTGTTATAGCAGCATAAAACAGACTAAGACAATGATTGTAATTTTGCTATGTATTTTTTGTTTTCTCATGTATTTATGTAGAAATTTAAGTGAAAAGTTGGCAAAAGTTAATCTGTTAACCAGATGCTATTAAAACTCTATTGGTGAGGTATTTCTTAATCAACACATAAGCACTGCTATTTTACTTAGAAGTGATTTTACAAAATCATGACAATTTTTAGATTTAATAAATCACAATAGTGTCATATTAATAATGCTACCTCTACTTTGGCATTCCACCTCGTGAATATAATAATTTGTGTTTTTTGTTTTTCATCTCCACCTAGATTACATCATCTTCAAGGAACTAAATTTTTAATTCATTCAAAAAATTTCTGGTTTAAAGACATAGAGCATTATGCTTAAAAAATAGTCTCTTTATTTTTCTCTTTATTCTCTCTTAAAACCGGTCCCTAATGAGCTGATGAAAGGTGATTTTCTTTCCCTCCCTTCCTTTGTTTTCTTTCTTTTTTAATGATGAGGGCTTAATTAATAGCATGAGAGTTTTATTTAGGTCAATATATCTTGCTAATTATCATTACTTGGGTGCTATATTTTCAGTTTTTATTTTGCTAATATTTATATTTTATTGTCTTCCACTTAAGAATTAATGATACAGTCATATTAGCCCAAATAAAGTATATGCTCTCATTATTATTTATAGAAAATGAGGAAATAGAATCTGCCATAGGATGTATTATAAGCATTTTCCTAATTAACATTTAGTAACTATTATATTGAAATTACTGTGTGACAGACACTCCTGTTTTGTGTGACAATTCTTGTATAAAGATTATTACATATTTTTCAAATAAGGTAAATTTATATTCTTGTGGGAATAAAAGGAATAATTACCATGAGATAGAAACTTGAATAGGACTTAAACCTTAATCACCTATTTGCCTTTCAATATCACTACTTTCATCACATTGTCTCCTATGTGAGAATCTACAATCAGTGTAGAACTCAATTTTTTTTCTTTTTTTTTTTTTTTTTGAGGTGGAGTCTAACGCTCACCCAGGCTGGAGTGCAGTAGCGCTATCTTGGCTCACTGCAACCTCCGCCTCCTGGGTTCAAGCAATTCTCCTGCTTCAGCCTCCCAAGTAGCTGGGATTTCAGGTAACTGCCACCACGTCCAGCTAATTTTTGTATTTTTGTAGAGATGGGGCTTTGCTATGTTGGCCAGGCTGGTCTTGAACTCCTGACCTCAAGTGATCCACCCGCCTCAGCCTCCCAAAGTGCTAGGATCAGAGGCATGAGCCACTGTGCCCAGCCAGAACTCAATTTTGAAAGGGCAAAGGCTGGTAAAATTTGAATATTTATTAAAGACCAGAATATAAAGTGAAAGATACAAAACTAGATACAGAATTCTAAATATTAACAAATTGCAGCAAAATACAGATTTTAAAAAGCAGGTAGAAGCAACCCTATGACAATTTTGTAATATTTTCTATAGCAAGAATAGAAAGACAATTTAGTTTTTTTTCCTCATGGTTGACCAAAATGTATTATTATTATACCAATGGTTTAGAAAAGTTTCTTTCAGCTTCACAACTCATTGTTATCAAATCATCTCTCTAGAAGCTACAACAGATGTGCTTTTTCTTTGTAGTACAGCTTTGTGCCCTGCGTTGTAAACCCAAGGATTTCTTTGATTGGTTTAGAAGTTGGATACGTATGAGATGGGGAAGCCTTTCAAGGTATGGGTATGGGCATCAGAGGGTGTTGTCTGAATCCAGCACAACCAGTTACTGGATGTTCTTTACGCTTGGTTATTTATCTGTGTCAGGTAAGATTGGACTCCCAAGGACTTCCAAGCCAGTTTTAAAAAAAATTAAATAAACTTTTTATTTTAGAATAGTTTGGTTTACAGTTTCAAGCCACTTTTTTATGTGTTATTTAATCCCCTTAATATTGTAAGAGAAGAATTTGTCACTTAAAGGTTCATGAGAATCTCACCTAAAGGGACAGCACATGTAGGCTGTGGTTCCATGCTGCAGGGACATCTGTGTTAACAGCATTTACACAACAAACATTACTGGGGTGGGGGGGGTGGGGGTGGGCAGTAGCAATGGTTATTAGGTAATTATGTAACTAAAAGCAAATATCTTTAAACAAAAAATCTCCCTTTTTTTGTCAGTCCACTATACTTGGATCATCTGTTTTTAGGAGTTTAATCAGTTTCCTTGACAATTCATTTTTCTGTCTAGACTTTAAAGTACCTAATGAAGTCTTCATAGGACAATTAACCCCATTTCTCTTAGACTGACTGTCTTTGGGCACAGCAGAGCACCGAGGGGGCTGAGCTGACCTCTTGAAGATGGATTGTATTAAGTGATCCCTGAGCATAAGAAGGTGCCTTTGCAACTGGCCATGGCACATCTATCATTTGATGCAATAACATTCTCTTGACAGATCTACCATAGCTAATAGGGAAAGGAAAATTAGTTTGAAATTAGAAAAATATATTGTTAGAATAAATCATTACCTACAGGGAATGGTAATATCTGTTATCTCTGTTATCTAAAATGATATTAAATACTAACAGAATAAAGAGTGAGAGGGGAGAAAAATAGAAAAGTTGTCAGAGCCACTTGTTCCAATTAAAAAAATTTTTCTATTATAAAGAAAATTATCATGCTAACGTGTCTTTGCTGTCAGCAGTGTAGCATAGTGGAATGAGCAAAGACTGGAGAAAGAACTCGATTCAAATCCTGGTTCTGCTGCAACTCATATTGGGCAAGGCATTGCAACTGTTAGAAGCCTTAGTTTTCTTATCAGTAAAGTGGGGATAATTGCAAGCATGCAGGGTTGTTGCTGTTAGCATGGAAAATGTGTGCAAAGAGCCTAGTGTGCTATCTGGTATATTGTACTCATGTAACAATGTTAGTTATGTTATTATTCTTAACTTGGAGGGCTTCTTCCTTGTTAAAAATTAAATAAGACGGGGTGTAGTGGCTCATGCCTGTAATCCCAGTGCTTTGGGAGGCTGGGGTGGGTGGATCACCTGAGGTCAGGAATTCAAGACCAGCCTGGCCAACGTGGAGAGTCCCCCTCTCTACTAAAAATACAAAAAAAAAATTAACTGGGCATGGTGGCGGGTGCCTCTAATCCCAGCTACTTTGGGAGGCTGAGGCAGGAGAATTGCTTGAACCTGGTTGCAGTGAGCTGAGATCGTGCCATTGCACTCCAGCCTAAGTGACAAGAGCAAAACTCTGTCTCAAAAAACAATAATAATAAAATAAAAAGTGTAAATAAATAAATAAATAAAAGGGACCTATCAGCACCTTATTGCAGTTGCTGTGGACAAACAGAACCAAGCAATCTACCGGTTTATCTGAAAGATAAGAGGCCTATGGGGCTGAGAATACAAAGATATAACAAAAATTAGTTGTATGGCATATTTATATATAAGTGTGAGGATTAGTTTTATGTATCAACTTGGCTAGGCCGCAGCGTCCAGATATTTGGTTAAACACCAGTCTGGATGTTGCTGTGAATAAACTTTTTGCAAGTGATTAAAATTAAATCAGTGGAATTTTGAGTAAAGCAGATCACCTTCTATGTTAGTCTATTCTCACATTGCTATAAAGAAATACCTGAGACTGGTAATTTATAAAGAAAAAAGATTTAATTGGCTCATGGTTCCACAGGCTTTACAAGATGCATGGCAGCATCTGCTTCTGGGGAGGCCTCAGGGAGCTTTTACTCATAGTGGAAGGCAAAGTGGGAACAGGTGTTTTACATGGCAGGAACAGGACCAAGAGAAAGAGGAGGGAGGCACTGCACAGTTTTAACAACCAGATCTTGTGAGAACTTACTATATAGCACCAAGGGGGGATGAGAACTCTGCCCCCCTGAGGCCACACCTCCCACACTGGGGAATTACAATTCAGCATGAGATTTGGTGGGAACACAGTTCCAAACCATATCACTCTCTATAATGTGGATGGGCCTCATTCAGTTAGTTGAAGACTGACCTCCTCAAAGAAGAGGGAATTTCGCCTTTGTATTTGAGCTGCAACATCAACGCTTCCCTGAGCTCCGAGTCTCCAGCCTGCTGGCCTTCCCCTGCAGATTTGGGACTTGCCAGCCCCACAATGCATGTGCCAAGCTCTTAAAATAAATACTTCCTTCTCTTTCTCACTGCACACCCATCCTATTGGTTCTGTTTCTTTGGAGAACTTTGATTAATAAGATTAATAAATATTAATAAACGTTATTGATCAAGATACACATCGATTGGTGGTGACCCTTCAAGTTTATATAGGGGGCATCAAGTTTGGATGGAGCCCTGCCTCCTTTTGGCTTATTTATCTTCTTTTTAACCTCCATTTTTATCTTCAGGGTTTTAGGGGGTAGATACTTAAGGCCTTTAGTCAGTATTTGCCCTTATGGATGATCAATAAAAGTAAAAAAAAAAAAAGAAAATATTGGGTAATTTGTAACTATTTATAAAATGTATCAGTATATATTCTTTAATACTTACACCAAGGCTTTGGATAATTAAATGCTTGCCCGTTTTAGAAATGAAAGAGTTACAATAACAAAAACATGGATAATTTATTGAGCTCATTCTGGGCTCGGCATGTTACAGAGTGTGTCATAGTCTGTTTTGTGCTGCTTTAACAGAATACCACAGATTAGGTAATTTATATACAACAGAAATTTATTTTCTCACAGTATGGAGGCTGGGAAATTCAAGATGAAGGCATTGAAAGTTAAGGCTTGGTCTCTGCTTTCAAGATGGGACCTTGAGCACTGTTTCCTCAGGACTGGAGGCATGCTGTGTCATCACAAGTCAGAAGAGCAGGAGAGAGTGAGCCCGTTCTCACAAGCCCTTTCTATAATGGCATTAACCCATGCATAAGGATGGAGCCCTCCTGACCAAAACATCTCTCATTAGGTTCTACCTCCCAATACTGTTGCACTGGAGATTAAGCATCCAACTCATTAATTCTAAGGGGATGGAAACATTCAAACCATAACAGAGATTATCTCATGTAAGCCTCACAGCAATATGGCACAGAGGGATTTATTACTCCCAGTTTAAGATGAGCATACTGAGAAATGCATAAAATAAAGGGCTGGGCTAGAACTTGAACTTAGATCAGTTGATTTCAATGAAAGTCTATGCTTTTTTCTCCCATGGGGAGGTGTCTTTTTCATTTTTTTCACCCCAGGTAGACAAGACAAAACACATCTCTGAGCCTCACAGATCTGGCACAGATCTCAGTGCAAGTATCATGTTTCTGGAACTCAACTGAAAGTCTGGTGCTTAATTAGGACAGAAATCAAATGACTCTTGGCTGCAAAACCAGTGCCTTGCCCCTCCTGAGTTAAAGAGTCTCATTTATGGTTATGAATATTGAAAGGGATAAAATGTATCTTTATATCTGCCATCAATTTTCATCTGCCTTCATGGTAGAACTACGGGAGAACACTGGGGAAAATTCAAGGCAACTACGAAGGAGAGAAAGCAGAACATTAGCGAACTTAGGAACTGTGGGACTCTTGGAGAGCATCTTATTCTTCTCCTTCACTTGACAAATGAGGAAACTGAGGCAGGGAATTAGATGACCTGCCAAAAGTATGTTAGAATGGAGCATCTAAAATTTAATGAGCAAATAAAATCAATTTAATCTTGTTCAAGTGCAGATTCTGATTCTGTAGGACTGAGATGAGGCCCAGAAGTCTGCATTTCTAAGAAGCTCTCCAGGTGAAGCTACTGCTGCTGGTCCAGTGGCTTCATAGAGTGGGGAGGCAGAGTGAAGTATTATGACAGGTAGGATAGTAGAAGCAGGGGAGGGAGGGAATCAGGTGCCAGGGTTTGAATGTATCTCCCAAGTTCATGTGTTGGAAACTTAATCCTCAAGGCAACACTGTTGAGAGGTAGGACCTTTAAAAAGTGATTAGGGCACAAAGGCTCTGCTCTTATGAATGGATTTAAACCATTATCATGATAATAGGTTGGTAATGAAAGTGAGTTTGGACCTCCTTTGCCCTCTCTCACCATGTGATGCCTTCTACCATGTTATGATGGAGCAAGAAGGCCCTCAACAGATGCAGTCTGTCAGTCTTGGACTTCCCAACCTCCAAAACCATGAGCCAAATAAATTTCTATTTATTACAGATTACTCAGTCTGTGGCATTAAGTTATAGCAGCATAAAATGGACTAAGACAGAAAATTGGTAGTGTGAAGTGGACTGTTGCTATAACAAATACCTGAAAATATAGAAGTGGTTTTGGAACTAGGTAATGGGTAGAAGATAGAAGAATTAGGAGGATCAAGCAATAATAGAAAAAGGCTGTATTGCTGTAAACAAAGCACTAAGGGTGATTCTGGTGAGGGTTTAGAAGAAAAGAGCTACAGGAAAAGTTTGAAACTTCTTTGAGACTTCTTAAGTGGTTATGATCAGAAGATTGGTAGAAATGTGGACTATAAAGGCCATTCTGATGAGGTCTTAGGTGGAAATGTGGAACAAAATATTAAAAATTGGAGTAA
The DNA here is from genome assembly GCA_963573385.1 of Cacajao melanocephalus. Lineage (NCBI taxonomy): Eukaryota > Metazoa > Chordata > Mammalia > Primates > Pitheciidae > Cacajao > Cacajao melanocephalus. Next base: position 10,844 of record CAUYLG010002454.1, read on the forward strand.
AGGCTGGGCATGCTGGCTCACACCTATAATCCTAGTGATGGCAATGGCAGCTAGCCTGGAGCAGCTGCTGCCATCATGCCAGCTGTAGCAGGGAGGCGTGGCCAGGTCTGTGCATTCCACAGAGCTGGCAGAAGCCAGGGACAGGCAGGATCCCCACCCCTTTCAAGTTGGTAGGATGGGAGCTCCCTGGGTGATGCCACAGCTGCCCAAGTTGTCACTGTGGACCCAGGCCTCCCACTACATGGAGCAGATTAGAGCCCCATCCACCTGGGTGCAGCTGCAGCCTCCCAAACTGTGGCTGTGGACCCAGGCATCCCTGTACTCTTGGGGACCCAGGAAGCCCTCCCCGCCCTCACAGGCTTGGAAGTACCTGCTCCTGCTGCCTGACTTCTCCCTGCTGTTGGCACCCATTCTGATCTTGGAGCAAAGTCAGGGCCAGACCCAGATGCTGTCACAGCCCAGCCAGGTATGCACACACTGGTGGCAGTGCTGACACACCAGGCCCCTGCCACCTTGACCCCCTCTGGACTTGGGGTGCTGACTAGCAAGGGAGGGAAGCTAATAGTGGACTAAGGGCAGCTTGGCAGTAGCCTGCAGGTGCCCCTTGGGACCTACAGCCTGGGATCCATGAATGGCAGCAGGAGGCAGACAGGTTCCTGGGCAGAAGTGGGTGGGCTCTCAGTGAGGCATGCACTTCCTTCCCTCTGAGGCCTATAATTGCCCTGGGCTCAGCTAGAGCTGAGCAGATGTCCAGATGATCAGTTGCAGAAGGGAGCTACCCACTCTAGGGCCTCGTATCTGCTGAGAGCTGCAGACATTGGGAAGACTGGCTGCAGAGAGGAGCTACCCACTGCAGATGTCGGGGTAACCAGCTGCAGAAAGGAGCTACTAACTCCAGGGCCTGTTGCCTGGGCAAGAGAGTGAAACTCAATCTTAAAAAAAATGTGGTATCTTAGTCTATTTTGTGCTATTATAATAGCACATGTTTTTGATAATACATGGCCAAGTGTGGCCATGTATTATAGTATTATCAAATATTATCTCATATTATCTTATTCTATATAATATTATCTTGGCTCACTGCAACCTCTGCCTCCTAGGTTCAAGTGATTCTTGTGCCTCAGCCTCCCAAGAGCTGGGATTATAGGCATGTATCACCATACCCAGCTAATTTTTGTATTTTTAGTAAAGATGGGGTTTTGCTATGTTTGCCAGGCTAGTCTTGAACTCCTGACCTCAAGCAATTTACCTGCCTCAGCCTCCAAAAGTGCTGTGATTACCTGCATGAGCCACTACATCTGATCTAAGATATCACATTTTAGTAGGTCCTGCAATATGTGGTAGTGGGACAAGCTCTCTCAAAAAACACTAATTTATTGATGATGACTTGATTTGGTAGCATCTAAAATCAGGTCATCTTCAACTGATGTTGAAAATGGCATTGAAATCATGTTAAGAAGACTAACAATTTTAACAGTCTGGAACAATATTTTTGAAATATTTTTAAGTTAAGTGAATGAATATGATTTTAAAAACTCATTGTGCCTGTACAGAATGAGGAAAATACAATTTAATAGGTGCCTGTGTGAAAAAGGACTTAGTGGCATTAATTGCTTATATGTTTTTGAGTCAATAGCATGGTGTCATTGCATCAACAGAAGTACAGTATGTGGGGAAAGAGGGATTATAGCTTCTTTCCACATCATACAAGTCATAACATGCCTAGAGGGTTAAATACAGTGAGTTCCAAGTTTCTCTTCAAAGAATCATAATTCATGCCAGTATGTTCAGTTTCCATGTTCTTTTTTCTCCATTTTAAAGTTTAACTTCCTCATTCTCTTTGTCTCTTGCCCCTGGTGTAAACAATCTTCTTGCCAGCACTAATCAGTAGTTCACATCTGTTCCCCTGGTTACCTGCACTTATTCCTCTCATCAAAACTACACATCTCCCTCGTGTATACCCCTCCCAACCCACATATTTAGAGTCCTGACTCATCCTAGTCACCTGTTCATTCCTGAGTCACTCCTGGTCACCTGCTCTGTCCTGAGTCACCCCTGGTCACCTGGTCTGACCTGAGTCACCTTAGTCACCTGTTCCACAACCATCTTTCCCACCAAAACTGCTCATCCCACCACTCTGGCCCATGCCCCTGCTCTCTTTAAAATAGCCAATCAAAATTAGCTTAGACTACCAACCCTAGCCAGTAGGGGAACAACACAGCAGTAGGGTCTACCTGCATCAGGGATAAGAACCCCTTTCCCTCTCCTGTTCTGGTATGCTCTTGCCATTGCTCCATCCACGAGACACATCCTTCTATAGAAGTAAATTGCCTTGCTGAGAAAATTTATATTCAAGTGCTATTTCTTTTGCGGCACTGAACGTTTATTTCTAACAGGAGGATATGCTCAGTTCAGGATGTGTAACATTAAAAGGGATATTAGAAACCTGAAATGCATCTGGGTGAGACTGTCTCAGGATATCTGGGAATGATGCTTTTGAGAAACAGTTGAAATTGGGCATTTAACCTGGAAGGTAAAATGACATACAGTGTAATGCAAAGACTAACCCAGACACTGGAAGGAACCTCATGTGTATGATAAGACTAGGCTTGTTCTGTGAGATTCCTGAGTGTGAACTAGAATCAGTAGAAGTGAAAATTAGAGACAGATTCAAGCACACTCTAAGGCATGTGTGGGGAGATGGAGGAAGAGAACTGGGCTTTGAATTGAATTCCAGTTGTGTGACATTGAGTAAATCACTTAGCCACTCTGAATCTCAGTCTCCCCAATTATAAAGTAGGAAAATAAATTCTCCCTCCCTGATAATTTTAAGGAGTCAGTGAGATAATATTTGATAATAAATGGCCAAGTGTGACAAAGAGTGCTGATGCAATTACTTTTGAAAACAACCTTATAAAACTAGAGCAGTCTAGCCACAAAATGGGCTGTCTCAGGAAGCAGTGAGGTCCCTGTCATTGGAGGCATGCAAGTCAAGGACAATTAACCTTTAGGAATTGAGGATGAGAATCTTGCATAGGTTTTACTGCTAAATAGGAGGTTAATGAACAATGAACATGATTTATAGGGTCCCTTCCAGTTTTAAGAGTCTGTACAGACTAGTATCACCATTCTCTTTCCCTGGCTATTAAAAATGCAGGTGGAAAAAATTGCTTCATTCAACTGTAACTCTATTCACCTCTCTACCCAAGATAGGAAGGCAGAAATGACTTTTATTTTGAGCATTTCATTCCCAACTCCCTAATGGAACCATCTTCCTTTGAATTCTAAAATGATATAATTTCCATTTTATAAGGTTATCAAGGGCATATATTTTTCCAAAAATGGCACCATACAGAGTAGCTCCGTATGTGATCTGATTTGAGAAGGGCAAAGGGAGAGTCAATTGCACCAGATTTTTTCCCCCACTGGTCCTGCTATACATATTAAAATCTCTCTATTGTAATTCTTCTATAAATAGTTATCAAAATGTGAATGTTATCTAGGGTAACTAACATCTTAAGCCATTATCTGTCTTTAACACCAGGCCAGACTTAGACTAGGCATTAGTGTGTTATTGCAGTGCTCATGAAAATGTACTGCTTAGTTCCACTGTAGGGAGCATCATTGGCTGACGCCCTCAGCAGTTAGCATTCTGGATCATCCACTGTGTTTGCCCCTGTGCCACATTTCCTGTGGACTGCTCTCAGCTAGTGACTGACCATGGTGGTGATGCTAATGCAGGTCCATTCCTGAGAGATGCGGGACTCCTCTGACATGCGACTCTGATTCGAGGTCTCCGCATCGGCTGGCTGAACTCTTCTAGGAACTGTGCTGCAGTCCCAGACTTTTCCTATCCAGTCCCCTCCCTCCCCTTCTCCTTCTCAGGCATTCAACCTGCCCTGTGGCCTGAAGGCTTTGCCTGCCTCTTTCTGCTCCCTCTCCTTTATCCTTTACAGGCATTTTCTCCAACAAGCCTCTTGCATGCTTAACCGTTGGAGGACCCACACTAACACAAGTGATGTGAGGAGTTGGGTGAAAAAGCAGGTAGTAAAACGAGGTTGTGAAATGAGCTTATTCACAGCCTGGAAGACAAAGAGGGCACCATCCTGGGTGATAGATAGGAAATGAGTAATCTTTGGCACAGGGTGGAGGCCCAAATGCTACACTTTTTACCCATGGTAACCTGGAAAACACCCCAGTGATGGGCACCACCTTGCATGAGTCATGATTCAGGAGTTTGAAAATTGTAGGGACAGGGGGAGATGTCTACAAAGGCAGGGGGATTGGCTGGTTACTACTCACTTGCACTGATGCCCTGCAGTGGATGAGATGGGAGCCTTTCTAGTGAGAAGTGGAGGCCTTGACAAGCAGTTAAAGGCTAATTGTGAGAGCCAGAGGTTCTCTTTGGCAGTGTACAAAGAGACCCCTATCTCCTGCAGTAGACATTGGACACAGCTGAGCAGTGTCTATCAGTTAGACAGTTACTTAGAATTGCAGAGCAGGTCTGTTATGCTAAGGTCAGGGCCCTGGATGAGAAAACCTGGGGCCCTGGAACATGGAAGGGAGATATCTAAGTGGAGTTCTCTGAAGACTGCCCCAAATCCTCTGAGTTTGCCAAGGCAACCCACCCTTTCCTAGAACAAGCAAGTGCTTCCCCTCTTTGGGAGAGGCTGCAGAGACCTCTCCTCCACAGGGCAACAGGAGCTGCTCCCATGTCCTCATCTGGCTGCCAGGTGAATGCCAGGTTAGATCCCAGCATTATCTGGCTGAGGACCTGCTGGGCCTGAGAAGAAAGAAAGAGATTATACACTGAAGTGGCTTCAGGACTTGCTAGAATGTAGCTGCTATCAGGAGTACTCCTGGAAATAGATCTTGAGGGTGCTGGATCAAAGGGGTTGGAGTGTGTGATTGGATTAACAAAACTCATTTTCTTGGGCACCCTTTGTTGAGACGTGGAACTGAACACTAGTGAGGACCCTGGGCGATGAAGCAAATTCACTGCTAGAGTGGCTCACAGAAAGCTGGTAAGAGTGATAGCCCTTACTGAGCAAAGTGAAAATGCAAGAGTTTCCTTGGCAGACGGAGGAAGGCATAGAAAAGTGCAGGCAGGTTGGTGTGCTAGAGTGGGTGTATTATGCAAGACCAGGAGACCGATCAGAGGATTATGTTCCCGGGGAGGGCCCAGAGGACACAGCAGTCAGCCTGGCTGTTGGGAAATCTGTCTACAGGGTTTGTTGATGGTGCTCTTCCGAAGTCAGGGATGATAGTATAAATCACAGTAGATTCCTGGGCAGTGGCCAATGGGCTGGTCATCTGGTAAGCAAAGAACTGGGAGATTGAGGATAAGGAGGTCTGCGATACAGGCATGGGAATGGATGTACTGATGTGGGAAGACATTTGTATCACATATTAGCACCCCAGAAAGCATTCACCTGGAAGACGCACTGAATAACCAAGTAGACAAAGTAGCTCAGCCAGATGAGGTTAGCAGCCTTCGCCATCAGCCACCAGAACTGGCAGAAAGGACACATGCACGGACAGATGGAGATGGAAGTTGAGTTCAGACTCAGAAGCAGGGAGTCTCGATTAGCATGGGAGTTATTGCTGCCTGAGTGTGCAACCTGTCAGCCACAGACACTACACTGAGCTCCTGGTATGGCAATATTCCTTGAGGGGACAGATAGCCTCTTGTAGCAAGCCAACTACATTGAGCCCCTTCCATCCTGAAGGGCTGGCAACTTATGATCACAGGAATAGACACCTCTTCTGGATATGGGTTTGCCTTTCCCTGTCAGCCCCTCAGCCAGCAGCATCACGGGACTTAGAGAGTATTTGATCCATGGGCATGGGCTCGCACACAATATAGCACTTGACCAGGGAACTAGCTGTGGGTGCAGGAGTGGTCCCATAACCACGTTTCACACACCAAATCCAGAAGCAGCCAGCCTTGGAGAGGACTGGAACAGCCTCCTAAAGGCATAGCTCAAAAGCCAGCTTGGAAGTAGCATTCGGAGAGTGGGTGCCATCCTCCAGGCTGTAGCGGTGCATACATTAAGTCAGAGGCCTATATATGCCACTGTGTTCCTTATGGAAGAATGCGTGGGTCTGGAACCAAGGGGGTGGAAGCAGGAGTGGCTCTACTTACCATCACTTCTAATGGTACACAGGGATTTTGTGATTCCTGTTCTTACAATTGGGAGTTCACAGTGAGGGGTGTACTCTTGCAAGAGGGCACAACAAGGGTCCCATTGCACTATAAGCTAAGATTGCCACAAAGGCACTGTGGACTCCTTGTGTCCAAGGATGAGCTGGCGGAAAGAGGGCTTACCATCCTGGTGGCCGTCACTGCCCCTCTCAGCAGGAGGAGATAGGATACTTCTATACAAGGAGAACAGGTAAGAATTTTCAGAACCTGGAACCCAGAACCCAGGGCATCCACTTGGATACCTCCTGATACTCCTGTGCCCCATTTTGACTGTGAATGGACATATGCCACAGCCCTGCCCTCTGAGCCCTGCCTAGGTGGTAGCTGAGGATGAGGGACCTTTAAACGGACAGTGGAAGAGGCAGAGGATGAGAATCAGACATGGTCCCAGGACTAACAAGAAGAACTGTAGTTCCTATTCCTAACCTCTCTTATCCAAATTTCTTGTCAGGAAGAGGGACCTATGCGATCCGTGGAGGAGCTGCTTCCTGAATCTGTGTAAAGTAGATTGTATTGTGCAATGGGGTGACTGTGGTGGCCATGAAGAGGCACAACTCGGACCTCAGATCTCTTGCTGCAGAGAATATTGACTGACAGCCCAGCAGCTCCCATCTGGATCCACCACCTGTTAACAGTAAGGCCAGCCTCCCCCAGGCTGCTCCCAGCCCAGGGCTGAGCATGGTGTGGTCCTAATGCTCTTATAGGAGACCTCTAGATCTCCTCCCTAGAGATGCAGGGTTCTTCCAACAGACCACTTTGGCTCAGGGCTCCCCATCAGCTGGCCTAACCTTTCTGTGCTGTGGCTGAGGGTCTCCTGGCCCATCCCCTGCCTTCTCTTCCTCCTTCGTAGGGGCCATACTGCATTTCTACCTGCAGGATCTGCTTGCTTGCTCCTGCTCCCTCCCCTTTCCATAACATGGGCTCCCCAGTAAATCACTTACATGTTGAATCCTGACTCTGCATCTGCTTCCCCAAGGACCCAAACTAACCCATGTACAATAGAAAATGATTGACTTTTGACTCGGTCCTGGATTCACATCTTGTCTCTGCCGTTTATTAACAACATAACTTTCCATCACTCAACCCCTCCTTATTTTCCTCATCAATTAAAATATTTCTTACTCCTAAAGTTATGGTGAATGCTGAAAGAGTTAACATTTGAAGAGCACCTGTGACGTGCCTCCTAGAACAGGCGCACAGTTTGTTCCTTTCTCATCATTATCCTTTAGCAGTGATGGAATGGGACTCTATACTGCTAAGTTTTGATAAAAGATTGCAAGGAAATGAGAGAGGAAGAATACCAGCTACTGCACATGGCAAGCCTGCCTCCTGGGTCAGGCTTCTCTGACAGCTTTGGTGCCTGAGTCATAAAGATGCTGGGTGCCAGGGAAGGGAAGGAGAGGGCACTGGAGGGAGACCAAATTTGATCATTTTAAGTCCAGTCCCCAGTTCTGTGCAATTCTTAGTGGAAAGTTTTTAAAAAGAACATTAAAGGCAGTTACGAAGCGTAGAAATGGTCCTGTCTCTCTGAGCAGTGCTGGCCATGCCTAACCCACCACTCCTGGCACTCGCACCCACCCTGTCTCAGGGCCCTTCAGTGTCACACACAAAGGGGCCTCACCTCTGATTCACACTCTGAGGAGAGCAAGTTTGTGGATCAGAGAATATGACTAATGGCTGTGGAACTTTCTGAAGAGCTGCGAATATTTAATTATCAAGAACAATTTAGTCCACTTCAAGTGGTTTTCATAAGCTCCACATACTTCAGCCTTTGCTTGGCAACATGAAATAAAGCTGTCTCTGGGGTTCCCAGCATTTGCACTGAGCCCTCTCTCAGCCCCATCTGGCCCGTCTGCAGAAGGTTCACTCTGAATTTCCTCGCTGGAGTGTGAATTTCCTCACAAGGGACCAGAGGAAGGAAGGAAAAAAGTAGACAACTTTAGTTGTTCTCTGTGACAAGGGACTTCAAAAAGTCAAAATGGGGCTTTGAGTCCCTGCTCTCACTGGGCTGATGTGAGCATTAAGCTAAACATGAGAACACATTTGAAGCACAGAGAAACTTCCTGGCATTTCAGTGCTTAATAAATGCTTATTATTATTTTTAAAAAGCAACAAAACATTTTCCCTATTTCTTTTCCTCCTCCCTATAACACTCCCTCCTTCCTACCTACCTTATCTTACCTGTCCTCCTTGAAGTCTTTCTGACTCGATCGAGACTACATCAATAGTTCTTCACGTAGCGCTGTTAGAACTTGGCGTCTCCACCCTCATGGGGCACACGCACATTTTGTCTTGTATTCTGCTCCAAGCACACATCTAATCTTGCCTGAGGAGAAAGGGAAGCCAAGGAAACTAATGATTGGCACCTGGGATGAGGGGCTGAAATGACTGGGTTTCCATCATTTACTAGCTATGCAACTAAGTCAGTGACTTAGTTTTTTCAGCCTCAGTTTTTGTTTTGTTTTGTTATTTTTTGTTTTTGTTTTTTTCCTTGAGATGGAGTCTTGCTCTGTTGCCCAGGCTAGAGTGCAGTGGCACAATCTCTGGGTTCAAGCGATTCTCCTGCCTCAGCCTCCTGAGAAGCTGGGACTACAGGCGCCCACCAGCTAATTTTTGTATTTTTAGTAGAGATAGGGTTTCACCATGCTGGGCAGGCTGGTCTTAAACTCCTGACCTTGTGATCTGCCCGTCTCGGCCTCCCAAAGTGCTGAGATTATAGGCGTGAGCCACCGCACCCGGCCCTCAGCCTCAGTTTATCTGTAAGATGGGAAACTATCATTTACCTCATAGATTTGTCGTGAAGATCTAGAGATGACTTACAAAGCACCGGGTACAGAAGATGGATGTATTTTATTATTAATTTATTATTTAATTTATCTTTGTATCAGAGAATATTGCAGGAAAGACACGTCATTCACTTCATAGATATTTGGGATAAAAGTGAATTGTGTATTTGCATCCAGTTTAAAGATAAAGACTGCCATGAAACTGGTGTTTCCCATACATTCCTGAGCATAAGAATCTCTTGGAAAATTTGCTGTGTTGGGTCTAGAGTAGAATATTTTAACATGCACTCAGGGCATTCTGACATCTGATATTGGGAAAACTGCTATAAACTCAAATGATGCTTACACCCCTCAATGATTATGTGAGAGTGTCTGTTTTGTAAGAAGAATGGACTTACACAGGTCTCTTAATAATGGACACACTGCTGCCCAATTGATTTGGGCAAAGCAGCCGCCGTAAAGTGTGAGCATGGTGGAGAAGCCACATTGCCATTTAGGTACAGCTGGGTCCGAGCCATGAGCAGCTCTAGTCGGCACTGCATCACTAAGTGGACTCCAGGTGCCTTTTCATAATTGAATGAAATCCTAATTTCAATTTATTTCAAGGCTGCATAATGAGGTGATTAGGAGCTTAGTTACATCTAATGCCCTGAATGGAGGTCCCAGGATTGTTTCACAACAGTCAAGAGGTCCGGGTGGATAATTACCATCACTTCACAGTGAGAATTGCCAACTTCAGAGCTCCAAGGAGAGAATGCCTATGGAACTGAGGGCTTTGAAAATCCACTGAAGTGTTACCCCAATGTTAGCGTTGTTATCAGTGAAGAGATTTTGTCTTTTATGGTGCTAGGTTTTCAGAAAGGGGTTTCTTTTACATGGCATGGGTTTCCTTTTCATTCATCAGTCCACAGTGAGGCAGTTTTAATGAGGCACAAGCTGGGCTGAGATCAACATGCAAGCAGAAAGATCAAGGGTCAACAGGGAAGAAAAAAGAATGCTCAGCCCAGGAGCAGCTTCCATTCTTCAAGGACAGTCTTGAAGGAGATTTTCTAGGGGAAGCATTTGCAGTTTTAATAACAGACTTGAAATTTAATCTCAATCTATTTCAGGGCAATAAAGGAAGTATCTTTAGTGTTATCTGATCTATCTTAGAATTAGATAGATTAAAAATAAATAGACAACAACACCTGGAATATTTCACAGGGTGCAACTCAAGCCAAGTAATTCCAGAAAAGCAAGTCATACTCTATATGCTCAAGCATTAAAATCAAGCTCAGAAATCCTACAGGCTGGTTTTTGAACTCTTGAACAGAAACTGAAAAGCAAGGATACTGTATCTGAGTTACACATGCTACTTCATAGCATACACTCTTTGACATCACCGCTTATTAAAAATATTCCTTAATCTCTAAATCTTAAAGTGAATGCTGTTATCTCCAATAGACACTGGAAAAAAATGTTGGAGAACAAAACCCCCAAATCTGCTCACTATCTTGCTTTATAGAAAATGGTTTGAAATATTGATGCCCTTCTTTAGATGGTTATACATAAGAGATTTTTACTTTTTGAGATAGAGTTCTGCTCTTGTTGCCCAGGCTGGAGTTCAATGGCACTACCTCAGCTTACTGCAACCTCTGCCTCCCAAGTTCAAGTGATTCTCCTGCCTCAGCCTCCCGAGTGGCCACCACGCCCAGCTTTTTTTTTTTTTTTTTTTTTTGAATTTTTAGTAGAGGCGGGGTTTCTCCATGTTGGTCAGGGTGATCTCAAACTCCCAACCTCAGGTGAGATCCACCCGCCTCAGCCTCCCAAAGTGCTGGGATTACAGGTGTGAGCCACCACACCTGGCCGAGATTTGTTTGTTACTGAAGCATTTCATTTATGCTGGGACAAGTAATGCAAATATGTATGAAGGTGACTTGCAAGTTGAGACATTATGCCATGGGGGCTCAAGTTGGGACCAAGTTCCATGATGTGTCATATTTCCAGACTGATCTGAGGTCAAGACCCTTAGTGAGTTCATCTAGCTGACTGCCCAGACCTCCACTTCTCATGGTGGTATTCATGAAGTAAAAGAAAACTGATTTTTCTGTGGTTAAAAAAAAGAAAAAAGATTTGAAAGGAAGGGTGACCTAGTGTTGTTGACAGAAGTAAAGAGAATGTTGAGATCAAAGACAGTTTTAGTTCTTAACTAGAAAACCAAAGCCTGGGGTAAATCAAGCAACGGAATGTAAAATTCAGCAGTGACCCAGTTCTATGAATACAAGCATTTTGCCATATACTCTCAAAAGAAAGAAACAAAGAAGAAAAGAAAGAAAGAAAGAAAACTTTGTAAAACAGTTTCAGCTTGTGTCTCAGCTAGTATGAAAATTGCTTATCAAATGAGAGATAAAATTTTAGTGGAAATTGAAAAGAAAATTTGCGGTATAATGATTTGCATAGAAGCCTATGCCTGTACAGAAAATTGATTTGGGTGAAATCCAGAAATTTCCATAGCTGAGATTGTGGGTATTTGTGAAAAACTAGATACTTATCTTTCAAATTGATTAAGTTTAGGAAGAAACTTTCATCTCTCTCTCTCTCTCTCTCTCTCAATCATCTATATATCCACCTATCATTTATGTATGTATGTTTCTATCATCTATCCATGTAGTCATTCTTTTCTTAAAAATAAAAGAGCTATGTGTAAGACATTGTGCTAGGAGGAAGGATATAGACTTATGGGGATACAGACATGTAACAGAGAGGATGTAAGACACATTACCATGAAATGACACTTTTGTTTTCGAGACAGGATCTTGACCTGTTACCTAGGCTGGCATGCAGTGGTGTGATCACGGCTCACTGCAGCCTTGACCTCCTGGGCTCAGGTGATCCTCCCGCCTCAGCCTCCCAAGTAGCTGGGACTACAGGTGCAGGCCACCACGCCAAGTTAATTTCAAATTTTTTTGTAAAGATAGGGTTGCACTATGTTGCCAAGGCTGGTCTCAAACTCCTGGGCTCAAACAATCTTTGTGCCTCAGTCTCCCAAAGTGCTAGGATTGCAGGCATGAGCCACCAGGCCAGCAAGAAAACTGATTATGAAATAAGGGCAGGCCTGGTACAAAAGTAGAAAGAAGGGAACCCTTGTGGTTTAGCTCTTCTTACCCCCTTTCCTCTCACTCTACTTTTTGGCATTATGCAATTTGAAAGGTAGGCAAATTCACTCAACCTTATCCATTGCTTGTTTTTTTTTCTTCCCAAATATTTTTGAAATAATCCTTGATTAATTGGCCCTACAGATTATGCACCACAGGGCAGTTTGTCAGCAGATATAGAGAATGTATACAAGAATGAAAGGAATAGTTTGTAACTTGGTTTTCTGTGCCTTCCGATGAGTTTCTGGTGACTTGAGAAGAAGTATTAAGGGCACTTTCTTTGCTGAATTTGCTGTCTGCATAGATGAGAATATCATCATGGGAGCTGATGGTTAAAGTGGTTTTAGAAGGAGGATTGAGAAACAGGGACTAGCTTTCTGTCTTTTAGGGTCTCAACATAAACTCATCTATTCCACTTTTTGGCTTCTTTTCTTACATGAATAAAAATAATAGCAAAGATATTAGGGCATAGTTATTAAAGGGGCTTTCCTGTATTAACTCATTTATTGATTACAACTACCCTAAGAAGTGGATGCCATTATAACCCCCACTTTACAGATGAAGAAAAGGGGCCCCGAGAGATTAAGCAGTCATTCAAAATCACACAGCTAGTAAACTGCAGAGCCTGAATTTAAAACCACAAGATCTGGCCCAGAGTCTGCCCCAATCACTAAGTATGCTGCTTCTGGCACCAACGGTGACCACATGAAGGAAATGTCCCTCATCTCCATGTGACAAGAGAGCAGAGGCAGTCTTCCTGCCACTGGATCGTCTATTGACTTTCCATCTCTATGTTATATGATCGACTCTTATGTTGAAACGACAAATATCATTAAGAGCTTTAGAGCACATCGCAGTGGAAACTAGGAGAATTTGGAACTCTTTCCACCTATGCTCTATGGTTGTGACCCTGACTCTATGTCCATTGGCTGCAATAAAGATAATGGAGGTTAAAAAAAAAAGATCCTCAAAGGAAGATACTGTATGTTCTACTGGAAATATGTTTCCCTATTCTGCAATCAGTAGACAATGGATTGCTGCCCGGTGAGCAGAAACCAGAGAGTTGTTTGGCTTTTAGGGGCTCCAGTCTCCTTAGTTCCTACAGATGAGTAGCAGGTACCAGAGGTGATGGAGGGTGTGAGGAAACCATGGACTGAGGCAGGTCACTTCTTCCCTAACTGAACATCCTGAAGTGCTTTTCACTGTCTCTTTTTAAACCAGTGATAAAATATTTCAGAAATAAAAATCAAAGTCCTTATCTTAGCTCACAAAATAATTTTCTGACAGTGGTCAAAAAGAAAAAAAAAAGGTGAGCCAGCTTCCTGTAACCTTGACCTTTTCTCTTTTTTGTGAAATATTTTTTGAAACTATTTTAAGTTGTTGAAGGAACATTCCACTTGAAGAAATGGTGAAAGCAGTCATGATGGGCTGGTGGGACAAAAGTCCAGGGGAGTGAGCAGAGGTCATTGACCTATTTTTGCCAATTTTGCAAAAGAGGGCAACACCTTAGAGTGGCTAGATGACAACCAGGGCCACCATGACAGGCATGCCCTGAGTCTGGAATGTATTTTCCCATCAGTGCAGGTAACCATTCTGGGGAATGTAGTGCCCAGGCTGTCCTGAGCATTGAGAGGGCCAGAGAATGCCCTTTCCTACTGGAGGTATTATCTCTTCTGTTTCTTCCTTTTCCTCTCCTTTGAGACCCCCAAATGTATATTTTGATTCAGGGAAATATGCAGTCTAAAAGTGAGCTCATCTAAATGTGGTCATGCGTGTTTTTGTCCCAGCTGTGCTGGGTCTGATCTAATTGGACACCTTGGGTCTGAGAGTCTATGGTGCACTGCTGAGATTCACAGAACCGGGCCACTGCTGAATTTCTCATTCCACTGCTTGATTTGCTCCAAACGTTCTGTTTATAGTTAAGAACTATAACTGTCTTTGATCTCAACTTTCTCTTTGCTTCTATCAGCAAGGGAACCCCAACTGCTCCCTTTTTCTTGTTTGCATTATTTTCTCTCATTTTCTTAATTATAACAGTTTCTTTTGAAATAATTTAGCCTTGGCCTGAACTAAAAAGAAAAGGTATCTGTGAGTTTATATGTCTGAATACTCCATTAGATTGTGCCTTCCGTAAGAGCATGGTTCAGTGACACAGCAGAGCTCAAGAAATGTCTGTTAAGTGGATGAACACTCAGGCCACTCTCCTCTACTGGAAACTAGCCCCATCTTATCCATTCTTTCCAATCACTGTAGTAAGCTTCTTGATTCTTGGTGCCATCTCCCTACATGTACTAACCATGTGCTAACTCTGTGACTCTGGGCAGGTTTTTAAACCTCTTAGTGCCTCAGTGCCTTCACTTATAAGAATGGCCTTTATAATAGGTCTTATATTGTTGGGTTTTTGGGAAGACAAAATGAGATAATTCATGTGAAATCCTTAGAGCAGGGGAGTCCAATCTTTTGGCTTTCCTGGGCCACATTGAAAGTAGAAGAATTGTCGTGAGCCACACATAAAATGCACAAACACTAATGATAGCGGATGATCTAAAAAAAAAAAATCTCAAAAAAAACCCTTATAGTGTTTTAGGAAAGTTTACGAATTTGTGTTGTACCACATTCAAAGCTGTTTTGGGCCACATGTGGCCCGTGGGGTGTGGTTTGGACAAGCTTGCCTTAGAGCATTGCCTAGTAAATCCTCAATTACACATTATATCTTATTCCTGGCTCAATTCTCATGCTTCCTGCAGGATGATCAACTAAGTTATTCTTCTTTATCCAAGGACACTGAGGCTCAGCACACTTTCAGAGCAGAGATGACTGGTCTGCTCCTTGTGTAGTGTAGACTGAGGCACGTGGGTCTGAAACTGTGATGGCTTCTTCTCCACTTACTATCAGGGCAGGTCAAACCACCCCAAACTCAGAAGCATAAAATGACTACCACTCATTCTCTGGGACAGGAATTGAGACAGGGCCAAGTGGGGATGGCTTGTCTGTTCGCCAGTGCTGGGTCTTCATCTGGGAAGACTTGGTCAGCTGGGGCTGGCATTACTCTCGCATTTGGCATCTGGACTGGGGTACTCATTTTCCAAGGCTGCTGTAACAACATGCTATAAAATGAATGGCTTGAAACAACAGAAATGTGTTCTCTCACAGTCCAAAATCAACACAATGGCCGTTCCATTCCCCTCCAAAGCCTCTAGGGGAGGATCCTTCCTTGCCTCTTCCAGCTTCTGGTAGCCACAGGTGTCCCCTGGCTCGAGGCAGCACCATTCTGTCTCTGCCTCCATCTTCACATGGCTGTCTTCTCTGTGTGTCTGTGTCTTACACTCAGGTGTCTCTTATGTAAGGATGCCTTAAGGACCCACTCTACTGCAGTGTGACCTCATCTTAAGTAATTATACCTGCAATGACTTTATTTCCAAATTAGGTGCATTCTGAGGGACTGGAGGTTAGACTTCACTATATCAGTTTCGGGGACACAATTTAACTCATAATAGCTGGGATAACTAAAAGGCCAGTCTCAGCTGAGAATGTTGACTAAAGCCTACACCTGGCCTCTCCATGTGGCCTCCCCACATGACTCGGGCATCCCACAGCATGGCGGCTGGATTCTGAGAGGGAGCTGCATGGCCCTCTCAGAGCCAGGCTTGAAGCCACACAGCACCTTGTCTGTGCTTCTCAATTGGTCAAGCTGTCATGTGCCACCCAGATTCTATCTCTTGGTGGAAGGAGTGGTAAAGAATTTGGGGGCCATGTTTTACTCCACTCTTTATCTCCAACTCTTCCTGCCACACAGCCTGGGAACAGCTTTTTAAAAAAATTAGCTCATTTTGATTTCCATATTAAAATACAGAATACAGGATCTCCTCTGAGGAAATAGAAAGGTTTTTCTCTCCCTCATTCCCATAAAACATTTTTCAGTGTCATTTTGAAAACAGGATACTAGGCTGAACTAGTATATCTTTATATTTTAATTTTCAAGTCACCAGAGAATTTTTAAGAGGACAAAATTAGACTGGGAAAAAAGTGTTTTTGAAAAAAAGAAAGAATTTTATACGAGCTGAAAATAGACAACATGACTGAGGTGATTACAAGTCATCGCTGGGAGGTGGGAAGAGGCTGTCAGGTGAGAATGTGGCGGTTCCACAGCTATGAAAACCAGAGCTGCCATGTAAGCTTAGTCGTTGCTGCTTGATTTTGGAGAACAAACTGCCAAAATATTGTGGAGAGATGATGTTAGTATCAAATCATCTTATTTTCCTATTTTTTTCCTGATAGATTCTGAAATACATTCAACACACTCTTTCCTAGTGAACTTCCAAAAATGGGACCTGGAAAACAGAAAAATATGTAAGCATCCTCTTTTAGGCCAGGTGATATGGCTTGGCTATGTCCCCACCCAAATCTCATCTTGACTTGTAGTTCCCATAATCCCCCTGTGTCACGGGAGGGACCTGGTGGGAGGTAATTTAATCATGGGGGTGGTTACTCTCACGCTGTTCCTGTGATAGTGAGTTCTCACAAGATCTGACAGTTTTATAAGGGGCTTGTCCCCTTTTGCTCAGCACCTTTCTTTGCTGCCACTATGTTAAGAAGGACATGTTTGCTTACCCTTCTGCCATGATTAAGTTTCCTGAGGCCTCCCAAGCCATGCTGAAATATGAGTCAATTAAACCTCTTTCCTTTATAAATTACCCAGTCTCAGGTATGTCTTTATTAGCAGCATGAGAATGAACTAATACATCAGGTATTACTAAAAAGTATGACTTACTACTTGTGTGCATCAAAAACATGTATCAAGACATTCATAGCAGCACTATTCAAAATAGCCTCCAGCTGGAAGCTAATGAGATGCTCTTCAGCTGCAGAATGAATACATCATAGCATATTCTCTGTGATATGTGCAGCGAAGAGACTGATATAAGCTACACAGAACAATATGGATGAATCCCACAAACAATGATGAGGAAAATAATATAGACACAAGAGATCACACTTGCCATTTCAGCTATATCAGACACAAACCGAGCAAAATTAATATATGCTTTTATAAGGCCAGATAATAGTTATTCTTCAGGGGCAGAGTGTCTGGAGGAGGTTATGGAAAGGGTCTTCCTGTGTCTTTCTGTGTCTGGTTGCCGGTTGCCTGAATGTGCTCATTGTGTGAGGCTATACATTTATGTGAGCACTTTTCCCTATGCTTCTTTAGTAAAAAATTAAAAATAAAGTATTTGCATTCAAATAACCACCAGGCTTGACAAAAGACAATATTCAGGTGTTCAGAGGACACACAGTAAGCATTCTTCTTGTTGAGGCTCCCAGTACTCATGCCCTCAAATGACCCACTCACTTGGCCTCCCGGTTATATGTTTTAATGCAACAAATTATTTTCTTGCTTTCTTTTTTTTTTCTTTTACAGTAAAGTGGGTACTATCATCTAAATCTCCAAAAAGGTCATTCAACTCTGATCCCTGTTTAAAGAGAGAAAAAAGGAATAAAGGAGCCTTTGAAGGCAGAATATTGCTCACTCATCTCTTTGAAGGGACCTCAGACTGCAGAGCAGAAGAACCACTGGCTACATCAGCTGGAACAGAGAGGGATAAAGAGATCATTATGATGCCTACAAAAAAGTGGGCTCTGCAGATCTCCAGTCACCTCCCTTCCCTTCAGATCCAGAGCTCTCTCTGGGATCTTCCAGAATTCCAGAATTTTTGTTCCACCTTCCATTCTCACTTCCATGACCATTACTAAAGATATTCACATGGAATTCTGTGCAAACCCTTTTTTCTTTTGGTGTCTTCTTTGTTTTACTTCCTCTGTTGGGACTAACAGCCATCTGTCTTGGGGGTCCTTTGTCTTTTGTGACAAACCACTTTCAGCAGATTTCCCTGAGGTTCATTTGCTCAAGGGCCTTACAGTTTTTTGGAGGAATACAGAGTAAGTTTCTAGAGAGCCTCTTATGCCCTGCAATAAGCTAGCATGGAAGATTAGGATGCTAGTGTATACTGCGTGTTTCCCATGTAATGGTAGAAAAGGAATGGGGTTCATGAGTTACTTTAAGGTGGCAGCAACTATGCTGGAGAAGACTTCATTGCTTGTACTGATTCAAAAGAGCATCTAATGCAGGGAAAAAGCAGTCATAAGCTAAGGCTTGAGCTGACTGATTCCTTGAATCAGCCATGGGTAATGTTCTTTAAGCACTGTGCACATATCACTGATCAGAGCACTTCTCTTAAGCCTCAACAGCACTCACTTCCCCCGTCTTGATGAGGTGAGCAGCACATTTAATTTCAGCCCCTGGGGTCATCTGCAAACCTCGATTCCATTTCTCAGCTGTGTTTGCTCCTCTGTTCTCAGGGAGCAGGATTTTCACTGGATACAAACTGTGAGGCGCCGTCTGGGCAAGCAGATTGGTTACTAATGAGGAAACTGGCACTGACAGCTTTTTGGGTTCTGATGGGAGAAAAGAGATGTCTTTACATCAGAATGGTTCAAGTTTCAATGTGCCATATCAACTGATTGAAATTAGGGAGAGAGAGAAAGAGAAATTTAATTGTCAGGCTGTGGTACATAGTGTCAAAGCTATTTAGATTATGAGAAATACGTCTTTTCAACAGCTTAAAGGCCACAGCTCTCAACATTTTTCTGGTATGTACAACACAGACAGGACCCAGAAATCCTGCCTATAACTCATGATTTCATCAAATACTCAGCAGAGAAAACCGAAGTATTTGATTGTAGTATTAACTATGAAGTGTTCAATATGAGTCATATGATTCTATTAGCTCGGCTCACTCCTGTTAGATTTATAGAAACATCAGAGACAATTGGAATTAGAAAGGCCCAGAGACATGATCCAATCCCATATAGAGATAAGCAAGGCCCCTGCTCTCACTGAAGAAGTTTTAAAAAAACTAAACAACAAAAAAATGGAGGCCCAGAGAGATGAAGTAACTTGACTAATGTATTCCATCAGTGACAGACATGGGCCTGGAGCTCCATCTCAACTCTCAGCCCACTAAGGACATTGTTCATGGTGCCATACTAGCAACCCACTTTCTGTGGGAGTCTTTGAGAGTCAGAATGACTTCTTGACTGAGAGCTACATGTCTCTAGGATAAAGACAATTGAGGGGATAATAAGGAAAGAAGTAATATAAGTCAAATATATTTTGCCACATGCCCTCCTCTCTCCATGAATCCAGGATGTTGAACCATATCCAGCGTCCACTGTAGGACTGAGACTTGGACACCAAGGACTTCCAAGGAGCCTGCAGCAATCTGAAATGACTGTGGGGAAGCTGGCCATGCCCCGAGCCATTCTTGGAATATTGGGCCCTGGGGGTACTGGGGAGCATTTATAAATTTAAGCCTAGGTATTCGATTCTTCATGGGACCCCCAATGCTACCCCAAGTCTCTGTCTTGATTCCAAAATACTCAAGAAAGTCAAAATGTCTTATTTGCTCCCTGAAGTTCTTCTAATGTTGGAAGACCTAGCTTGGAGACAAATCTTTCAGAGACTTTCTGATTGGATTTAAATGTATGTCTAGCTGACTTTAGACATTAGGAGACTGTAATATTAACTTTAATAAGTTGCCTTTCACATGGTGCTGCTTATCCTCAGAAGACCCCCATAGTGATTTCAGGGGATGATTCTCATATCTTCTGAATTGTACGTGCGTATAGTTTTGCTGAGCAGGCTTTGCACCTAGCAGCGATGGAGGTCCAGGAAGTCACAGGCAACACTGTGTGCCACTAACAACATTGTGGATCAAGACACAGTTAAATGGGCTGGCAATTCTGAGTTTCCAAGTCCACTCCCATGACTAGTACAGCCAGAACTAGAGGGGCCAACCCTGGGAATCTTGGAGATGCTTTAGAAATACATGATTTCAGGCATCCAAGCTCTTCTGTTTGCTTACATGTATTCTCAATGTCTATCTCCCATTATCTAATCTATTCCAAAAGCATTTCTTCAACACTTGCTGCAGACTCTTGGATAAAGCTGGTAAACGTGCTTTTATTAAGCTCCAACTCTGTGCCGACTACTTATACACTATGCACCACACCTCAGCTGCACGCAAAATACTATTGTGTGTTAAGGTTCTTTCTTACAGATTTTGAAACAGTGGCTCAGAGAAGTTAGGTGAATTGCTCAAAAGTCACAGCAAGAACAGAGCTGTGACTCAGCCCTATCTCATCTGGGTTTAGGGGTAGTTTCTCTTTATCTGCCTATTTTAACAGTGGACCCTCAACCACTGAAATTGTTGACAGGAAAAAGTATGTGGTTATTTTACCAATAAAAACCCCACCAAACCTGAAATTTTTGGTGTGGTCAACATTTTAACTCAGCTGTACTCAATGTATTAACAATGGTGATTTGATATGATGGATGCAATGTATAATCAATGCAGTGCCATTTATAGACTACTTAGAAGTGCACTGTACATCATTTTGACAACATATTTACCTTCATTGTTTGGTCAAAACACATTTTAAAATTATTTTTTGTGTCCTAAGTTTATATTAATTGAAAAAAAAAGTCACCTGGGTAGCAGACAGAAGTCAGCCTGACTACTTTGGGTCATACCCCTGAGGATTCAAATGTAGGCAATGGCAACAACATCAGCGACTAAAGCTGTCAGTGGAGAAAAGAAGAAAGCACACACCAGCCACTCTGCAGAACAATGCAGTTCTTTCAGAATCACATAGTCCTAAATCTGGAAACCATCACAGCTGAGAGGATAAGCATTGGAACTTGACAGTGGTCTCAAACTAGTGTCTGCCTGCCACGGACAAACTACAAGCGACTGGGAAGTGAGTTAAACCTGAGCTAAACCCCAGTTTCCTTCTCTGCAAAACAGGGACGGGAGAGAGTGGAATAACACCTCCCTCATAGAATTGTTGGGAGGCGTAAATGCCCCTCAGCACAGGGAGGTGCTCATGGAAGGTGCATCATAAGTAGCAGCTATTTTGATAATTACTAAATATGATGAATGATGATAAGAAAATAATAACACAGCTTTTTGACATTTTCACTCAGTAGGTTAAATTTATATCAAGCAAGGAAAGAAGTTTCCCGAATTAAAGTTCTGATGGTAGCTTAAACAGGTTGACCTTTACAGCTCATTGCAACCCTGAGTGAGGGTCTGTGACTTTACAAGCCCTTTAAGGGTTTGAGTGCTACTTTTAAGCAAGATCCTGATGTCATGCTATTCTTCATTAAGTGGAACAATAATGAATGGATAAATAAAATATAACTGGGAAAGGAGACCACAGATTGAACACATGCATTTATCTCCACTTCTGTCCAAAACCACACAGTAAAAGAATTTAAAATACATGAACCTATAAAAACAAGAGAGGGGAGATATGATGAAAGAAAAACCCAAATTTTTGGAAGTTGGAAAAAAAAATGGAAGGCTGGGAACATGCTTAGCCAACTAGGGGCAGTAGAAAGCTGCATGTCTGCATACTGGACACGCTGGCAAGAGAGGAAAGCAAGGCAGTTTGGACGTGGAACCTTGGAAAGGCTTAGAATAGGAAACAGATCCATGAGTCATGACACGCTGGTTGAGATTTTTGCTTTAGCCATTCCAGCGTATGCTTGTTTTTCCCTAAAAGTCTTTACTCATTTGTTTTCTCTCTTCTGCCCAGTGAACATCTAGTCATTCTTCAAAACCCAGAACTGTTGTTGTTTCTTGAAAAATGGAGATTCCAAAGTTCTTTTAGCCTTTGCAATGTGAAGGCGTGTGTCAGGGTTGGGAGGGGTCGGGGAACAGCACCTCTTTCTTTTAATATCCAATTGATTGAGGCCAATTGGTCATCCCAGCTCTTTCCCTAAATATTCCTGAGAATGCTCAGAGAGGGCGCACATGTTCCCTGAGTCCATTCTGGTTATCACATGTGCCTTCCTGCTCTGCTCTGCTGCTCGCAGCTTCTTTGTGATCACTCCTGACTAAAGCTGGTACTTTTTGGCCTTCTTAAAGTCCATTTTACTCCAAAGCGTGAATACAATACTTGCTCTTTATTCTCCAGTGCTTACCAGCACAACAACAAGAGTTAATGCTATTTAACAAATTTCACTATGAAGGAAAGGAAAACCTAAAACAAGATACCATGTATTACTGTTCCTGAATTCTATCATCGTGTCCCTTTAAAGACAATGCTTTTGGGTTCCCTTTCTCCTCCGGCCCCAGCCTCCTGCCACTGGAACAAGGATTCAAGGTTTTTCATGCATGGAAGTCTTATTCATCTTATCCCCCACAAATCTACAGCCAAAAGAAGGAAACACCCATTGATGACATGATAGGCAATACAGCAGTTGACAAGATAATTGATACAGCGTGCCCAATCTGAAGAGAGAATTTGTCACTGCTAGAGTAGTGAACCTTCTCCAGGTAAAGCATCTGCTGTTGGAAACTTCCTTCTGTCCAGGGCTCCTGCAAGGACAGTGAGTAGGTACTTCTATCTACACATGACTGGAAAAGACTCACCAAATCCAATATATCCCTAAGGATACATTCTAAATTCTACCCAAGGAGCAGATGCTGCTTACAGTTCTCTAAAAAAAGTTTTTTTTTTTTCAACCCCAGATATATCAAGAATGGCACACAATCTCTGAGCAAGAAATTGTTGGGATCTGTCTTGAAAATATCTTTGGTTTCCCATTACATTTCCAATTTCTCTAGACAGTATTTGTAGCTCCCTTGTTGGTGTTCCCATTATTGTAAGTTTATACAAGCAGCAAGGAGACTATAAGGCCTTTTTAAAATCCATTTTTAAAATGGGGGGCCAACCCTGGGAATCTTCTATAGCTCTTCTCACAGAGTACTAGGTTATTTCTTAACAGACTGTCTATCCTGTAAGCTGTGAGCTATTTGAGGGCAAAGAATATTCTATTCATCTTTATATTCCTGGCACATGGTAGGCACTCAGTAATGCTGCTGCTGAATTGAATCGGCTGTGGGAAAAAAACAAAATGCTTCTCCTCAGTCAGCATTTGTTTTCTAGGATCTATTCCAATATACTTCCAACAAAAAAATATGGGATTTAAAAGATAGGCAGAGAGTGAATTGAACTGAATGTTGCACAAAAACACCTTGTCTTTAAAGGTGGAAACAAAATCCACCACCTTCCCAAGATAGCTGCTCTGTCTCACATCTTCTGGAAGCAATGAAATGATGAGTGCTGTGGTCAGAGAGGACCCTCAGAAAATAAGTAAAAACCCAGCCCTACAAATGCAGCAGTAAGCCAGGAGGATATGACGAAGGATATCATTATCATCCTGATATTTTTAGAAGTTCTTTGGTGACAGGTCAGATTTTTGAGAATCAGAAAATGATAAAAATAGTTTTGTTATTCCACAAAGGAGGCTCTATATATATCAGGCCGATTTTGAACACTGCCTGAGAATGTTGAGAAAATATTTTTAAATGTTAGTGAAATGATAGCCTTTGGGGGCAGACCTAGCCTTGCTTTAGAAAAAGATTTATCTTGAGGGGATTAGAGATTTTAGTGATGTGGGCATCACAAGGAATCAGTGGTGAGTGGGTGTAGGTTTTTGTTTTCCAATTTTCCAGAGGTGGGTCTGCATGGAAAAATTTCATGAATTTGAAAGTTGCTTTTGAAGCTGTTACAGGTACCTGGGGAGCCCTCCTTGCCCCCATCAGCTGACTACACTATTCAGATCTTAAGGGACTCTCATCTTTCCTAACCTCCAGGCTTCAGGATTCTGCAGAATTTCTTTTGCAGCTTCCATTTGTAGCTATTGCCAAGTGGCCCCACAGCTATATGGGACGTAGGACTCTGGATTTCAGGTAGAAATGACCCTTGTTTATTTGAGATGTTTGCTTCTTTAAATACTCAGCCATCTGACTCTCTAATTGTTTAGGATTAGTCATAAGTTAAGTAGGACAGGGAAGATGTTATAAATAGTTTATTGCATATCCATTCAAGAAATTTAGGCTAAGTTATATATTTTACCCATGGAAAGGAGAAAGCCTATGTGTTTATTTAAAGCATTGTACTTTTATTCTTATTTAGAATTATAAGTCTAATATAAAAATTGATTTTAGGCTATTTATATGTAAGTAGCTCTTTTCTTCATACTTATTTTGCTACCTTTTTATTTCTTATTTTTCTTAAGTATGACTTTGAGCCTTTAAAGGTGTTTCCTTTATATCTCTTTTGAATATTAAAACCAACATGAATTAAAAATAGAAGTCTGCATATCAAGGAAACTTTATATATATATATATATTTCTATGGAGTTAGGAGGTGATTTCTATCATTACTCTGAGTTTATTTTACTGAACAGTATATTTTTGAGAAAGTGGATCATACTATGACCAATGATACTTGACTATAAAACTAAAATAACATTAAAATATAATATTGAGAAGTATATAGGTGACTAAAGGAAAGTGTTCCATATTTCTACAGCTGGGCAATTAACTGTGGGACTTCTAAGAGGCCTATGTCACATAGGGCCCACACATTCCTCCATTTGCCAAGCCTTTAAATTTAGGCAACAGAGACCACCTGCAAATGCAAACATGTTATCGGGAGGGGAAATACATCAATATGTACCATCTGGTGTTGTTAGTAATCAAGTCACTGTCCTGTCTCCTAAACATAGCTCTGAGACAAGGAGAAAGAAGGAAGAGATCTGAGGAGGCAATGTTGTTCTGGTCCACCTGAGGGAGAGCTGTGAAGCACATCTCTGAGCAGCCAGCATCGCAAGAGGGAAAAGGAAGACAGAGGGACCATGTGGAAACCAGGGGGACCACACTGACTTCATAAGGTTGCTATGAGGCTGCAATTACCCACGTAGCAGAGCCACTTGGAATAAGTAATATTTCCAGTGAAAATGTATGTAAGCTCTGTCCAGTGTTTCATGGAGTTTCTGCAGGTCAAGGACTCTGATTTTATTTCCAGGAAACAACTTCTTCAGAAACTCTGCGGCCCAACAGCACCAAGCATGAGTTTGATGCAGGTAACTTGAGTGTACACACATCCCGGGAAGACAGATACTGAGAGTTCTCTTTGGCAGGCGTGACTGGCATCTCAGTGTTCCTGGAGCTCCCACTCTGAATGGCTGCCTGTGCTGAAAGCATTCTCATTGCAGCACAAGAAAGAAATACAAGAGTATCTTATCATGACTTGGGACTTGCAAAAGATGTCAAGAATGAGAATGCGTCAAATGTAAGAAACGGTGCTTAGTTGGGGTCCAAATAGTCTTACCCAGTGCCCTTTGGATGCTGCACACTGTGCTAGTGCCAATCACTTATGAGTCTTTCCAGGTCCTTCTGAGCCTCACAGCCTTGGTGAAGTGTGTTGTTCATGAGTCCAAGTGGAAAAGGAGGCTATAGTTTGCCAGCCTGCTCCATCAGATTCCCAAAGGACCTACCCTATAACCTCAGGGCAGTGCATTCATATAGACATCTTACTGAAGGATTGGCTCTTGGGCAGATGGTTTTTCTTACTTTCTCATTCTGCTCAACAAAAAAGCATAATGTGATGGTACAGAAAAGGGCTTAGCATGGAGAGGCCATGAATTTAATCTCATTTTAACAATTTAAAGCTCATATCATTCAGGACAATTAATTTAGTCTCATTGAATCTCATTTTTGAAATACAGATGATCATAATAATTGCTTCAGAGGGCTGTTGAGAAGATAAAATAAGGTCAGGAGTGAAAATTTGCCATTTATCAAAATAGTGGTTGTGAGGTTCCTAGTGGCATGAACTGGCTTCTGATCAGACAGTCAGCTTGAATATATACCGGACTTTCTGAAGGGAAGAGTTCCAGGGTTTCTCCAGAGAGACTCAGCTTTGGGAGCACTTTCTATGAATTTTAGATATAAAAGGAACCTTAAAAATAGTCTTGTATAGTCATCATATTTTAGTTTTTTTTTAAAAGTGTATTTAAAATTTAATTTTATGAAAGAAATGTCTGTATATACTTTTAAAATCAAATATTTATAATGAAAAGTAACAGTTTCCTACCCTACTGTGTCTCAGATCCCACTCCCTAGAAGGTAGTATCTTGATGAATTCAATGAATTCAATTTTATACATTGTTCAGTATCTATTGCTCTAACATATGAGTATTTAGTTCATTACTCTCACCATTTCTCTACCCATCCTCCCAATATAGTCTTATCACTACCTTTAGTTTCTTCATGGCATAAGTTTGTAACTTTAAAACATATATAATTTTATTTCTACATTTGCCAGCAGGCTGTAATCCTTGATTTTACACTTTGATGAATCCTTGATTTTCACGACTTTGAAAGATGAGGCCATCCACTGTTTCCTTCACCCCTCCTCCCTACTTCCCACTGCCCAGTCTTTATCATTTGAATTTTTACCTCTCTGTTGCTAAAGTTGATGACATTTACATTTTATTTATGATCACAATTGTGTCTCATGCCTTGTTTATAGGTGGTGTATAAAACGTTAAAATCAATAAACAGTGTTTACCTAAGAGCGGTTAAGTAAATGTGGTTTACTGTAGAATCAAGTGGAAGACAATTATTAATTTCCTTATCTGTACATCATTTTGTTTTCTCAAGAGTTTCTAATTGCCTTTATTTTTCTTCATAGCAATTTTGCTCTTATTTACCTACTTCAAAATATTAAAATTATATTAGCTATTATTTAAGGTTTAGGAGCTTGGCCTTGGAACTCCCAAGAGCAAGAACTCTTTATTCCCCAGGAACTTTCTACTCTACCCCAGAAGCTCTGTTCTTCCCTTCTGATCAACACTGGTTTGATTTCTAGACTAGGGTTTGTATTTTTTATCTTGAGATTTGTCTTTTCTGCTTTTCTGGGTTGAATCTCCCGTTTCTTGGATCCCAAGACTCCTGTTTTCTTGATTTCCTTGCTGGGCTGAGGCACATCCTTAAATAATTCCCCAAAAACAGGGTGGCTTCTAGATGTGTGGGGCCTCAGATAAATATTACTTTTTGTGGGACCTTTTTCTAAATAAATAATTTGACTAAGAAAGTATTATAAAATTCATGGGGCCATGTGGGATAGAGTATTTTACTGAAAATCATTCAGAATAATAGATAGAGATGAGGTACTTACATATAGTTATTACTTAATCAGTGCATGTGAAGATTCCTTCTTCATAGTGTCCAGGTACTATCTCTGTGTTCTTAGCTAATTCCATCTCTAATCATGAAGAAAAGTAGCAATACTGTCATTACTCACAATGCCAAGTTCTTGGGAATTTGTTTACAATGAACAATGTAGATCTGTACTGCTTTTGCAATACAATTTATTGAAGTCTGGTTGTATTATTACAGATGATACCGCACCATGACTACTGGCTTCCAATGACTTTCTCAGAAGTTGTTGCTGTGCTTCATTGATGATGACCAAAAATGCAAGTCTTATCCAGAGTATGCGAGAAAATGTGAACAATAATTAGCTTTCTGGTTATGTTGAATTTACTATTCAGGATTTTATAATCAAATATAGAACATGTCTTCCAACTCTGTCTTCTCTTGAACTCTATGCTGTAATTACTACATTCCTAGACAGTGATTCTTTCCATGCTAACTGCACTCCTGCCTTCCACTCACTGCCACCAGTGGAGAGGACTAAAGGAATGAGAAGAGCAGCTTTATTGGCACAAGGAACATCTGTCTCACATCCAGAATGGCTTCAGCTGATCCAGGAATGCATGACATCCCCACATTCATGGAGGCAGGGGAGGACATCAATTGGAAGAGAACCTTGCTGTTGCAGAGCAAAAATCTTGAAAGAACTGGGTAGACAAAGGTGTAGCCACTGTCAAAAGACTGCCTGTTAGATGAATAGGGCAGTGGGATTACAACCCCGGGTATCAGTGGTGGAGTCAAATGGAGTAAAGGATGCCTGTTGCCGCCACAGCTGGACTTGGGTGCCGAAGTTCAGAGGTGAAACCACAGAACAAATCCAGATGAGAGCTGACCTAGAGTCCCACCCATGTAGTTCAAGCCAAGGGTCAGTGATGGACCATCATCAGTACCCAGAGCACTGAACCTGTCCTGGGTGTGATGTATTTGAGTCACTTAAAATCATCATGTCACTGCCATTTTGGCCACCCAATCTCACAGGATTCTTTGAAATAAATATGGCACTGCGAAGCAGGAGCAATCCACTGATCAGGAATCCCTCCTGGAATCAGGGCCTGGCCAAGGACCTTGAGCCAACCACACAAGGCATGAATCCCAGAACTCCTGGGGCATCTGGGCAACTTCATGTGCAGAATACATCTTCTCTGACCTAGTGTGGCTGATGATGAGAGGTCTGATGCTGGTTGAAGTTCTTGATTTTCATAGAAAATTTCTATCTTTCCTGCTAAACCTTCTCAGTATCTTCTCTCCATTATGGATGTATTGAAGTTTTATAATGATGGGTCTAGTGTGTGTGTGTGTGTGTATACATATATGTGAGTTATCAACCTGAGCACTTGGGTACTTGATTGGCTTCTCAATTTGGATACTCATGTCCTTTGATTCTGGGACAATCCTTTGTGATGATTCTTTGATTTCTTTCTTTTTGTTCTCTCTTGTCACTCCTATTGATCAGATGTGGGGCCTCTTGAACTGATCCTCCACACATCTTACCTTTCTCGTTTTCTTACACCTTCTTGCCTCTGTTCTACAATTTTGGATTTATTATATTTTACCTACTATTAGAATTTCAGGCTTGTATATTTAGTTTTCAATAGTTTTTCCTTGTTAACTAGTACTTTGTTGATGCAATATATTTTTTTACTACTTGTTTTAGGAATATTTATTAAAGAGTTTTTAAAGGTTAAATTGTGTTTCCAAATTATTTCTGTTCTTTCTAGTGTTGCATGTGCTGCTTGTTAATCTTGGTTTCTCTCTTTTGTGTTGCAGATGTTCCTCAGAGATCTTTGGCTATTACGTCACATTTAGGAGCCAGACAATAAGCTGATCTTGAGCTGTGTGTTGTGTGTGTGTGAGGCAGGGGCCAGAAGAACAGTGATTGTAGGCTGGCAGTTCCCTATAATGTGATATGGGGAAGTGGGCAATAATTCTGGGGACCCACAATTACCCGATTGGAGGTCTTTTCTTTGTGGTCATCCCATTTCTTTGGAGAAGAGCCCTCTCATTACTTGCATAGTGGGTGTATTAGTTTTCTTGGGCTGTTACAATAAAGTATTAAAGATTGGATGACTTAAACAGCATAAATTAATTTTCTCACAGTTCTGGAGGCTGGAAGTCAAAGATCGAGGTGTTGGCAGAGTTGATTTCTTCTAAGGCCTCCCTCCATGGTTTGCAGACGGCTGCCTCTCTCTGTGTCCTGTGCAACCTTTTCTCTGTGTATGCGCGTCCCTGGTGTCTCTCTGTGTGTCCTAATCTCCTCTTCTTATAAGGACACCAGTCAGATTAGATAAGGGCTGACTCTAAAGGTCTCATTTTAACTTAATTACTTATTTAATGGCCCCATCTCTAAATACAGTCACATTCTGAGGTACTGGGGATTAGGTCTTCAATGTATGAATTTTGAGGAGAAAAATTCAGCCCATAACAGTGAGGTAGATGGATATCTGTTAGTCTTCAAATATGGACAGGGTTCCAGAGTGTGAGATCAACTCTTGGGTCTAGAGTGGAGTTTCTTAACTTTGGTATTTTTGACATTTTGAGCTGTGTAACTCTTTGCCGAGGGGGCCGTCCTGTGCATGGTAGGATGTTTAGCAACATCTCTGGCTTCTAACCCCCAGGCGTCAGGAGCACCTCCCAGTCATGATACTCAAAGACGCTTCCAAACATTGACAAATGTCCCCTGAACATGGAAAAAAATCATGCCAGTCCAGAATCAATCTCTGACTTGCTCCAATGCTTAATTACAACTGGTGTTCCAGAATCCAAGTCTCTCCAAGTCTCAGTAAGGTGGACGGCTGTATTTCTTTCTTTGTTACTATCTCCTGTGGCTTCCTCCACCTTGTTTGATCAGTCACCATCTACCCAATGACCCAATGTCTTCCACCCTGGAAATGTATTGGTGTCCTGCACCCACAATGGGTTCTTATGGTTAAAGAGCTTAGCCTATGGTTTAAAAAATATTTTAGAGTTATCTTAAGAAGGCATATAAATATGGATGTATAGATGGCTAATACACTATATTTAAGTGAAAACTCTCTACCCCACTCCCCAAATTATAAATGAGAAAATGGAGACTCAGGAAGAAGAAGCAATTTGCATACAGTTGCATTTAATAATAGTAAAAAAACAAAACAAAGCAAAAGGCAGGATTGAAACCCAGTTCAATTGGCACCCAGTCCAGGGCCATTGCCATTAACTTGACTCTGTGGCTTCTGTGTAATGACATTGGTAACATGGCTATTTTCTTCAGAGTGTTCCTCTTTTTAAAGGAAAAAAGTTCCCCGAAATTTATTGAATTCTGAAAAATACTAAACCTAGGCAACAGTTAAAGTTTTGGGGGGCATATTTAACCCTAAGTTTTTGAATTTCTTTAAAAAAATAAACTCCAATATTAATAAATGTTTAAAACTGGGAGAGTTGAGAGTGAGTGGCTATTATGCTCCATCCTCTGTTAAATGATTACAGATAAAATAGTGATTTCATTCATTCATGTATTCATTTTTTTTTTTAAAAAAAAGCTATTATCTTAAACTCTTAGGACAAGGACAAGCCTTATAATGGTGTGTGAGTGTGAGTGTGTGTTCATGCACACTCTTCTTTCCAGATGGGCTCATTTGGTAAGTCTTCTTATGTGGTAAGACGTCTTAAGTCATCTTCTTACCACATTGGCTCATTTCCTTTGTTTCTTCAAATATTAAAAATTCAATGATAGAATTTTTATTTTCTTTTTTCAGTATCGCCCATAGGCCCAGCAGGTAGTTTCTGAATGCTAGTTGACTGGTAGATGTACCCTATTGTTTGTTTCAATAGTACTTTCATGAGGATTTCATTCATCAGGCATTCAACATATAGTTATTGAGTGTCTACTCTTTGCCAAGCAGCATTTAACTCCAGTTATAACAGTGAACAAAACAGACAAAAATTCCTGCTTTTATGGGGCTTACATCCTGTGGTAGAAGATAACAAGAAATCAGATAATTCAGTGAGATAGAATGTGAGTGCCAAGCAGAACAAGCAGAAAGGGAGAGTTCAAGTGTGCAGGAGAAAGTGGGTGACAATTTTTGATAGGGTGGTCAGGGAAGGCCCAAGTGAAGATCTGAGTGAAGACCCAAAGATTTCCTAGGCTGGAGATGAGAGGAACTTTCTATTGGGATCACTTTGTATTAGACCCAGCACATCAACACATCACCACCTACAAGGTGGGTGCTTTTGTGAAATGTCCTTCTTTACCTCTCAGAAGAATCCATATTCTTGCTTCTGTGTCAGCCAATTCCTTCTTGCAGCTCTGGCTCTGCCTCCAGCCCTTACCATAGTTCAGATAATGAGAACTGTAGTTACAAAGTGCTTAACCCTTCTGGAAACACTGGCTTCCACCATCCCATCTCCTTCAGACACTTTCACTCCTCAATGTGTAGTTCTCACCTTTCTGTGGGCTCAGGACGAAACTTGCTGTAGAGTCTTGCTTCTTAAATTAACAACAAAACAAATGCCTCCCCAGCACTGCATCTATATCCTCCTCCTACTTTGTTCTCTTCTCTCCTTCACAGAAAAATTTTTGAAAAAGTGGGTTCCTATTTTCTGTGTCCATTTCAGCTTTTCAACCCATTGCTAGGTGGCTTCCCTCTAAACCATTAAAACTAGACTAGCAAGGATCACTGTGCCCATTATAAAGCCAGTGGTTGTGAATACTTTAAGGGCAGCAGGGTGTTTACCGGTTCATTTTTTTTTTTTTTTTTGAGATGGAGTCTTGCTCTATTGTCAGGCTGGAGTGCAGTGGTGCAATCTTGGCTCACTGCAACCTCCACCTCCTGAGTTCAAGTGATTCTCCTGCCTCAGCCTCTTGAGTAGCTGAGATTACAGGCACATGGCACTGTACCCAGCTACTTTTAAAAATATTTTTAATAGAGATGGAGTTTTACCATGTTGGCCAGGATGTTCTGCCTGCCTAGACCTCCTAAAGTGCTGGGATTACAGGCGTGAGCCACCATCCCTGGCCCTGTTCATTTTTATCTTCAGCATCTAGCACAGTGTCTAGAGCATAGAAGATGCAGGAGGAGGTGGGAAGAGGTGCTCATCCCTGTTTGCTTGTGGTTCACGTTGTTGTTGTTTTCCAGAATGCACACCCTCCCATGTCATTTCCTTGTTGAAAGCTCCAGGATCTTCCTCCTGCTTCTACCAGCACCCCCAGAACCACTCTCATGCCCTCTTTGCCAGAGGTTCCAGCCCCTGCTCTGCTGGGCTCATTGTCCATGCTTCTGAGGCTCCAGCTCCAGCTGAGCAGTCTCTCTCCCCTGAGTCCCAGCTTCAAGAGGTCCCTTCTCTGCACTCCATAGGGGACCAGCACAACTTGGGCAGCGCCCCTTCTTCAGAGACTGGAGCCCAGCTTTGTGGGGCCCTCTCCTTCAAGGATCTGGATTTTGGTGACTCCAACTGCTTCTCTTTGTTTTTCTGACCCTGGGGAGGTAGTTGCCTCTTGCAGTTATAACCTCCGTGCTTTCTCAATTTTCCCTTTTGCTTTTCAGTTTTAAAACCCTTGGTTTACCCAATTCCTTATATTAAACTTTTCCTGTTGAAATAACTAGTGTGATTTCTATTTTGCTAACTGGACTCTTACTGATACAGTCACCAAAGTTTCTATGTTGCTAGATTCAACGGATAATGTCTCTTAATCATTTCATCACAGTCCTTCTATATAGCATTTTACTTTTCATTAATTTAATTTAATTTTTTTTTGAGACAGAGTCTCACTCTGTTGCCCAGGCTGGAGTGCAATGGTGCTATCTCAGCTCACTGCAACCTCTGCCTCCCTGGTTTAAGTGGTTCTCCTGCCTCAGCCTCCCAAGTAGCTGGGGTTATAGGTGCGTGCCACCATGCCTGGCTAATTTTATATTTTTAGTAGAGATGGGGTTTCACCGTGTTGCCCAGGCTGGTCCCGAACTCCTGACTCTAAATGATCCACCCTCATCCCCTGGCCTCATGATACCATTCTTTCTTGATTTTCCTACTTGCTCTTGAACTCTCACTTCTTAGTCTCCCCCATGATCCCCTCTTCCCCTGGCCATCCCTTAAATCTTGGCTTTCCCTGGGCTTCTGCCCCATCCCCCTTCCCAGTCCTCTTCTCTTACCCCACTCCGTCTAGGTCCATCAGAGCCATGGATTCAACTTCTTGTTGAGAATTCCAGTTCTCAAATCTTGTCCCAACTGCTCTCCAGAGCTCACATTCCTATATAGAGCTTCTGGTTGGACATTTCTACTTGAATATTTCCCAGGCTCTTCAGTCTCAACATTTCCCAAACAAATCCCATCATCTCCCCGTCCCAAACTGCTCTCCTTCTATGTCCACCATCTGCCTCGATGCCCAAGACAAAACAGTGGGATTCGTTTGGACATCTTCCTCTGCTTCACCTCCTGCGTCTTCTTGTTCTTAACATGTCTTGAAGTTCTGGCTGTCTTTAGTCCTTACCATTGTTCAGATACTGTGAGCCACACTTAAAAATCACTTAACTCTTCCAGAAACCAAAGTAAGGACATCACATACATCTACTCATTTAATCCTCACGACAATACCTCTATGAGGTAGGTCCTGTCTTCCTCATTTCACTGATGAAGAAACTGAGGCACAGAGAAGTTCCCCGAGCTGCATAGCCATGCAACTAACAACCTGCAGAGCTGGGATCTGGATCTGGGAAGGCCAGAGCCTGTTAACCACGCTGTTTGACAGCTTCTTCGGCACCTTGGGCTGCTCCCCGCTGACCCAACTTGGTTGGAAGACTTCTGACTGGTGTCTGTGTCCTTGCCATCCCAGCACTGTGCCTGGCACATGGTACAGACCCAACATGCTCATTATCATCTTTATTAGACATGTCCATTTAGCCCAAGTAGCTTATGTTTTCTAAAATATACATCTTCCCATGTCTCTTCCCTGTTAAAAGCCCTCATTGACTCTCTATCCACCCAGAACCACATCTCAGGCTCAGGAGCAGGCCTTTACTGACTTGTCTAGCTTTGCCTGTGAGGGCTTTCTTTTGCGCGTGCCGACATAGACTCTAGGAAACTACCTGTAGTTTCTGAAACACTGGGAACTTACTCACAGCTTTGCCTCTTTATGTTGGGAGCCCCCTGTCTGGAATGAGCCCCCTTCCATGTCTCGTTGGCCAACTCCTGATCCTTTTTCCAGTCTCATGGCAGGCATTGCCTCCTCTGGGAGCTCTTCTTGAACCCTTCCTCCTTCCTCCACCAGAGGTAGACTCCCTCCTCTGTACCTGCAGAGCTCTCACCATAAATGTTGTCTTTAATGTGTCTTCCTCCAGTGGCCAGTGAATACCTCAAAGGCAGCAGGACAGTCACCTGTTTATTTTTATCTTCACCTCTAGCACAGGCTCTAGGGCCTAGTAGATCCTCAGTAAATGTAGGGGTTAATAAGTGTTTTCAGTACCCTCTGGCTGATTGGCACTCAGAGATCAGAGCCTACAGTGGGGCCTTTCTCTGGAAACAGGTATATCAGCTGAGGGGAAGTTGCAGAAACAGAAGTCACCTGTGTCAGGTTGAGTTTGGCAAGGTAACCTTTGCTGCGCATCAGTCCCTTGGATAATATAAGAAAATTTTGACAAAACAGTATTACCTGTGCTTGGCTTTGAGAATCCTCCCAAATGGTGGGGAACTCACAGCAAAGGGAGAATGCTAATCAGCTCCCTGTGTCTTGTCTTGTGTTGGAAGAAAAAGGAATCATGCAAATGTTGCATAATTGTTTACTTCATTATGTGAGCTTATTCCTCACCTCATTATGCACAGAATTTGCAAGTTGCTTTCTACCTTCCTTCCATTTCAGACAGCTGATCTGAAACTTCAGCAAAGGTTCATATTAATTAGCAGCCCTCCATATAGCAAATATTAATTTGGAAACTGATGTGAAGCATCAACATCAACTTATAGCATCCATTATAGAACGAGAAATTGCAAATCTTTCCCGGGTCCGAAGGTTTGGCTCTATTTTGAGGATCTGCATAAGCACATTTGTTAGTAGGTTGAAACATGCTCCTGGAAATGGCCCCACTAGGAATGGTCAGAATAGATGTTGAGCATGGTTTATACAGAAGAGGTGTAAGGATTTAAACTGATGAAGAAAAACCAGCAGCAAACAGAATTACTATAGATAATGCTCAGGTAAGTTTCCAGGGATGCTGTGACTGAGCCTGCTGGTTTAGGCTTCTCTTGAACAACATAAGTTTAAACAGTGAGTATTCCTCATCATCATACCTTGTAATTAGTGCTGAGGGAAGAGACAAGCTGGGGCATGGCATACATATGGGGTTCTCCCTTCAAAACCATGTGATACTGTCCCACCCCTCCCCAGAGTGAGAAGAAGGAGAGAAAGGTAACAGAGGAGCTCTTTGGGAACCCCAGCACCCCTCCACATATCAGCTGAGAGACATCAGCCGTTACTTACCCACTCTGAGCTCCACTTCTTTCTCTGTGGAATGTGGATAATCACTTCTACTTCCTAGCAGAGTTCCAAGAGAAAGAATGATAGATAAAAAAAAAAAAAACCAAAACACCAAAAACCATAAAGCTTCTGGAAGAATCATAAACAAGAGAAGCCATGATTGCACTTTTTTTGACCAAAAGAGAAGGAGCTAAAGTGCCCCAAAGTTCCCAGAGGAAAAGTCTCAGTGGTTAGTTCTGAGAACCTGCTTAGCCCTTTTTAGTTCCTGTATTGGTCAGGGTTCTCCAGAGGCATAGAAGTAATAGGATAGATGTATATATGAAGGGGAGTTTATTAGGTGTATTGACTCACACGATCACAAGATGAAGTCCCACAATAGGCTGTCTGCAAGCTGAGCAGCAAGGAAGCCTGTCTGAATCCCAAACCTCAAAAGTAGGGAAGCCGACAGTGCAGCCTTCAGTCTGTGGCCAAAGATCTGAGAGTCCCTGGCAAATCACTGGTGTAAGTCCAAGAGTCCAAGAGGTGAAGAATTTGGAGTCTGATGTTCAAGGGCAGAAAGCATCCAGCACGGGGGAAAAGTGAAGGCCGGAAGACTCGTCTAGTCCTTCCAACTCTTCTGCCTGTTTTATTCTAGCCACACTGGCAGCTGATTAGACGGTGCCCACCCAGATTGAGGGTGGGTCTTCCTCTCCCAGTCCCCTGACTCAAATGTTACCTCCTTTGGCAACAGCCTCACAGACACGCCCAGAAACAATACTTTGCATCCTTCAATCCAATCAAGTTGACATTCAATGTTAACCATCACAGTTCCCCTAGAAGATTTCTGATAAAACCCCAGCAGATACAAATGTGAGTGGCATTTTTGCATTTCATAAAAAAAACCTAAAGCCCCAATTTTCAGCCATTGTTAATGTTTATTCTTCATCTTCTTCTTGGTTCTTAGTCTACTACGTTGCTCAAAGAACCTAGGGGCTTAGTATTGGAAAGTTGATGTGGCTTCAGGGGATTGACACTGCTTTGGGGATGCGAATGAAACTTGAGTGGACACAAGGGCCCTGCATTGAGCCATCTCTTGCTTGGTGTTCCCAACCCCATCCTGACCAGGCTCACCTCACTCACCCTGCACCAGGGGTCAGCCCATATATGGGAGAATGGGTGCCCCACCAGTACAATGCTCTTTTGATCAGGAGCTGTCCTCATGATTAGATGCAGAAATGACAGCAGGAAGGAAACACCAGCTCTTTTAAAGAAATCCAAACCACTCAAGACTCAGGCAGTTTGGTGAAGAACCTTCTCTTTTCCCCATCTATGAAAAATCCAAGGGCCCAGGAAGGTGGCTTTTAAAAAAGCACTCCAAAAGCCAAGTAAATGTATTTGTGCATTTTCTGAATTAAAACCAGTGGAGTGACATACTGTTTGTAAGTGTTTGAAGGGTGTAAACTTTAAAAA
Organism: Cacajao melanocephalus; assembly: GCA_963573385.1. Lineage (NCBI taxonomy): Eukaryota > Metazoa > Chordata > Mammalia > Primates > Pitheciidae > Cacajao > Cacajao melanocephalus. The sequence continues at coordinate 47,992 of CAUYLG010002454.1, forward strand.
TCTGAGAGGGAAGGCTGAAGGGCTGCAGAAAAATCTGTATCTTAGAGTATCTAGTGGAACAGGATGAGCATAAATTATCAAGGAAATTAAGTCCGGAAGAGGCCTGCTCGTCTGGGGCTGGCCTCCTGGGAAGCCGTGACGGCAGCTGTATCTGTGCTGTCCCCGTCTCCTCCTTCAAGCTGGAGGAAGGAAGGATCCTCCAGAGATCAACTCAGGGAGACAGACAAGTTGAGTAAAAGGAGAGTTTTTAAATTTATGATGAATGATTATTTTCTATTACCTTGACCTTAGAGAGAGACCAAGAATGGAATGATAGTAAGGTCATCCAGAAGCAATTCAGCTATAGATAATAATTAAAAAAAAGAATTTCTAGCCAGCTTGCCATGAGTAGTAATTCATATCACCTTAGGAGAAGCTGACAGGTCCCTAACAGGCTTGTGGTACAATCTAGGCTCCCACCAGGAAATGATTGACTTACTAATCTTGAAAGGAAAAAGGTGTACATATATTGTTGAATTTTATTTTTAATCAGCAGTTCATTACCAATTAGCACTTAATTACCAAGCATTTTTAATCATTGCTTTTAACCTCTCCTTCAGATGTAGAATTCCCCTTTGAGTGTACCTGTTTTCAGTTAAATTAATAAATTAGGCTAAGAATAAGGGTTTCAACAAGGAATTAGTCCTTAAATGAGCATTTACTAAGAAGAGATACATTAGCCAAATAGATCATTCCCATCAAAATGACCCTATTCCTAAGTAAAAGTGTAGTTTTGTTTGAATAGACATGGAGGAACCTAAAATATACATTGTGTTAGTGAAAGAAACTAGTCAAAAAGGCTCCATACTGTGTGATTCCAACTGCATGTCATTCTAGGAAAAAGCAAAATTATAGAAACTTAAAGGATGAGAGGTTGCCAGTGGTTGAAGGGAGGGAGGGATGAATAGGGGAAGCCTAGGGGACTGTTAGGGCAGTGAAACTATTCTGTATGATACTGTAATGGTAGATACATGGAATTATGTATTTGTCAAAGCTCACAGAATTTAAAATGCCAACAGTGAACTCTAAAGGAAACAATGGACTTTAGTTAATAATATTGCATCAATATTGGCTCATCAAGTGAAACAAATGCAAGATGTTAATAATAGGGGGAAACTAAGGGGAGGGGTGGTATTGGGGTGGGGAGAAAGAATCTATGAGAACTATCTGTACTTTCTGCTTAATTTTTCTGTCAATCTCAAATTGCTGTTATAAAGTCTATAAATTGAAAAAAAATCTTCAATCAACTAGGTGGCTGAAAGCATCTAGTATTAGAAGAAAAAGCTAATGAGTATATTTGTCTTGTTCTTTTATTTCATTAATAAACATTTATTGCAACTGAGCACAGAATGGTAGGCTTGGAGGACCTGAGATTAGACAGAATTACCACCTTCAACAGTACCAAGCACTACACCATTACCCCAACAGCAACAACGACAAATGTTTATTGAATATTTATAACTAGGCCCTGAGTGTACTCTCTCATTTAATCCCACAAGAGAAACAAATAAGGAAACTTACATTTTATATTGGTTTGACAAAAAAAAAAAAAAGGAAATAAGTTTGGAAATTTCAATAAATTGTCCAAGGTCACCCAGCTAGAAAGCAAGAGTCAGACCTGTATTCAGGTAGCTTGACAAATGTCATACTTAGAAGTCTAGTGTGTCCCCAAAAAGAGTGTTGTAAAATTGCTTTGAAGTGCTTTACAACACTTTACAATATTCAAGTAAAGATATTAGAACAAATTCTATTACAAACAAGCATCAGATACGCTGCTTACCTTCAGTTTGGGCTGCCGAAACAGAAAACCATAGACTAGGTGGTGTCAACAACAAACATTTATTTCCCACAGTTCTGGAGGCAGGGACGTCCAAGATCAAGACGCCAGTGAATCCAGGCCTTCTTCCTAGTTTGCAGACAGCTGACTTCTCACTGTATCTTCACACGGCTGAGAGGAAGAGAGATGATCTCTTTTGTCTCTTTTTATAAGGGCACTAATCCCGCTCGGGGGGGTTTCTACCCTCATGACCTAATTACCTTCCAAAGGCCCCACCTCTAAATGCCATCACGTCGGGGATTAGGCTTCAACATATGAATGTGGGGGGGACACAAACATTTAGTCCACAGCACTGTCCTACTTCAAAAAGCAGAAGAGCACTTTTATAGAATAAATCTATCAGCTTATGTAATTGTATTTCTCCATTCAAATTAAAAACATCCCATTATTACAATTATTATTGCTTCTGGAAATATAAAAGCACATTAGCATAAGGCAGAACCTTACACCTATTAAGAATTAAAGTATAAAGAAAACAAGTTGGAAAATGAGGTGAGGCTCAGAGATGTAACTATATTTAACTTTATAAGAATAAGAGCATTAAACATCACTGCTGCTTAGGGCCACGAAGTCTTTTTCTATTATCCTGGCAATGTTGCTGCTCAGAGCACTCCTAAAATGCAAAAAGAAGAGTAAATGTAGGAGATCAGATCCTTTATTTTTCAGACATAGGTTTCCCATAATCACCCTTCAAAGACTCATTGGCTTTCACAGTTATGAGACCATCTTGAGTTGCTGTAGCTTTTCTCCTAAGTAGAACACACATAGTCAGTCCCCGACAACCAATATGTACCATGTAAAAGCAGTATATTAGGAGTAATGGACTAAAGGAAGTGGGAGGTAAGCTCATAACTGAAGTGGGAGACAGGCAGATAAGCACACGCACATGAACAAAAATAACTAGCTCTCGTAATGGAAGAGAATGTTCTACAGATGGAAAACAGAAACCTTGAAATGAAAAGATTTTGTTCCAAGGTTTACAAAAGGTCTGAACCCACAACTTGTAACGTCTTTGAAATCTACAGCTCCTGAATGTTGGCCTCCCAAGTGTCTGTCCACCTCTATAGCCCTCATTGCTTGCTGTTTCTTGAATAACTGACTTTCCCTTATGAAAAGCCCAGTTTCATCCATCGCAACCAGCTTTGTCTAGGACACGCCTGCTTACTCAAAGAGGATTCTCCTTTGCAAGGTAGGTCCATGGATTTCCATTGGGCTACCTTTCTGTAGAGACCAGCTCCTTCCTCTGACCAGGAAGTATGCAAACAGAGTTGACCATTTCATGAGTGGTGAGTAGAGGCTTTGCAGCTTCTTGTTGGAAGGTGACCCTTCCCAGGGCGGGTAATCCTCAGAATCAGTAAAAATAGGCAAGCTTCCATACCCTGAGACCCTCTGTTCAAGAGCAAAAGGTGGCATTTAAAATTTTCTCTTTGGAGTGGTAGAAAATTACTAGTAGCTCTAATCATGGACTTAAATATTAAAGGGCAAAGAAAAAAAAGTCTAGCTGGACTTTTCATAAAATGCCTTCAGGCTTATTATATTTCCCAACTAGTCCAGTGATAAACATGTTTCATGATCAAATAAGTCTGGGAAATGCTAAAGACTTAGGGATTTACACTGCTGAATGAACATTTTAAAACACTAACAAATTCTGCGGTAAAATATGAGTTTAACTTTTCTTTAACGTTTCCCTTCCCTTTCTGTGACACCAGCAACATTCCTAGGAGGCTTCTTTGGGAACTCTTTCTTCAGAGTCAAGTGATGTTCATGAATATAAATACCTATTTGGTGCCTGGTTGATGGATTTCTTTCTTCTGAGCAACCGTTGTAAGATGATTAGTTCCTGCAAATTGCCTTTCATGACAGAAAGTTCACACATATCCTTTCACTGCCCTCCATCCATTACCTGGAGTCTGAAAACAATCGATATATTATGAGGTAAATAGAAAGGGCAATAGTGTCTGTCAAGACCAGGACTTGTAAGAGAAGCAGAACGTGCTGGTTTTCTGATATTCTGAGTCATCTTCCCAGGGTCGGTTACTTTTGAACTTCTGGAAAAATAGATTCACATGTAACGAAGTCCTTGCCATTTTCTCAGGAAAGGAGGTAAGACACTCAGTGATGACTTATGGGTGCTGACAGAATTTTTGATTGATGGGGAACTGTCCCCACCAAAATGTGAACAGCGATGTGGCTGCCCACAGGTAGAGGGTCCTGGGCTCCTGGGATGCCACCCTTGCCTTCCATACCTCCTGTCATCCCTGGGCCTGTGATGCTCATTCTGTGGAGGCTCAGGGCTAATAACCCAAAGATCATAAGTCTCTTTTCTGCCTTCTTGCTCCACCAATGTATCCTCCGCACTGCATTTAGAGGTTTTTTTTTTTTTCCCCCAAAATCCATGTTTGTTTACCTCTCCTTTCCATGAGACTCCATTAAAATGATAGTACAAACTCCAAATGATGAGAACAGGATAAGAAACGTAAGCAGGTGAGAAGGTTTAGCAAACTTCTGAAATAATGAGAGCAGAGAAGATGGTATTTGAGGAAGCAAGGGAGAAAGAGCAGCTGTAAGGGGTCCACAAAGGGACAGGGAGGAGGAGGGCAGAGAATATGCAGCATCTCCAGAGAAAAATGTGGAGGAAGCAGCTATAGAAGTCAGGTAGCTGAGGGAGGATCCCATCTGCAGAGCCCAGGAGGGGCTCAAGCTCAGGACCTCCAACTCTCACCAATGACAGGAATGAGAAAAGGGTCAAAAATACACGGAATACCTGAATGTCTATATATGGAAGAGTCAATGTCTCCACCAGTTTTTCTCATCCCGTGTGGAGAACGCCAGACATTCAAATGTCTGCCTGTTAGGCAACAAGCAAATAAAGAAATAAACATTGGCAAACATATTGTTATTGGCTGAAATGTGTCCCCTCGATGTAGAAAATTCACATGTGAATTTTGTATTCTGACTGTATTTGGAGACAGGACCTTTAAAGAGGTAATTAAAGTTTAAATTAGGTCATGTGGGTTGGCCCTAATCCAATATGACTGCTGTCTTTGTAGGCAGAGGAGATGGAAGCATGGACACACACAGAGGAAAGGCCGTGTGAAGGCACAGGGAGAAGACAGCCAGCTGCAAGCCAAGGAGAGAGGCCTTGGAAGAAAACAACCCTGTTGACACTTTGATCTTGGACTTCTAGCCTCCAGAAGGCAGAAAATAAATTTCTGTTGTTTAAGTTATCCTGTTGGTGCTATCTGTTATGGCATCTTTGGAAAACTAATACACACATTTTTCTTAAATAAAGTTGAATGGCTACAGAGAGGAATTTTCTACAATATGACATTCATGGGTATCCCGAATTCACCATGTGATCACCCTGGAAGGAAGGCTCTGCTGGGTGAGAAGCACACTCCTTACTCTGCACACAGAGTTCTTCATCAGCTTTGTACTGATGAATTCTTACACATGAGGGTGCTACCATTCATACACAGAGACACCTTCAGGGATTTCACAAAGATCTCTAGCATAAAATTGAGAAATTAAGATAAATAAAATAAAAATTTTTGAATGGAATAGATAATTCAGGGAAAGAAAACTTAGAAACCTTCTAGTTAATATTCTTAAAGAGATTGGAGAGAAAATTGTACTGTAAAGCAAGAACATGAGTTATGAAAATGGAATGGAGAAAGAATGAAAAGTCTGGAGGTTGAATATACAGTTGTAAAATGAAAGGAACTGAAGAGCTGGAAGATACTGAAGAATGTCTTAGAACACCAAACTAAAAGTTCTAATAGGACAGAAAATAGTAAACACAGACGGCCAATAGAGGGGAGAACATCTCACAATAGAAATTTCCAAAAAGAAAGAATAAAGAAAATGGAAAAAATTATAATAGAAATAATACAAGAGATTTTTTTTTCACTCTCGAAGAGCAAGAGTCTCCAAATTAAAATAAGTACATGAAAAGAGACCCAAAGACCATTCTAAAATTTCAGAACATCAACAAAAAAAGAGGAGACTAAAAACTTCAAGAGAGAATAAGAAAAAAGGTCCTATGAAAAATGAGAATCAGCCTGGGCATAGTGGTTCACTCCTGTAATCCCAGCACTTTGGGAGGCCAAGGTGGGTGGATCATCTGAGGTCAGGAGTTCGAGACCAGCCTGGCCAACATGGTGAAACCCCATCTCTACTAAAAACACAAAAATTAGCCAGGCGTGGTGGTGCATGCCTGTAGTCCCAGCTGCTACTTGGGAAGCTGAGGTGGGAGAATCGCTTGAAGTGGGGAGGCAGAGATTGCAGTGAGTTGAGATCACACCACTGCACTGTCCAGCCTGGGTGACAGAGTAAGACTCCATCAAAAAAAAAAAAAAAAGAAAGAAAGAAAGAGAGAGAGAGAAGAAAAGAACGAATGAATGAAAGAAAGAAAAAGGAAGGAAGGAAGGAAGAAAAGGAAAGTAGAATCAGAATGACACTGGATTTCTTATCAGCAGCACTAGATAGTACAACACCAGAGAATAACACCTAAAGGTCTAATTATATTTAACCTGAAATTGTATACCTTGATAAAGTATCACTCAAATATCTGGGTAAAATATAACCATTTAGGAATGCAAGGAGTCAGAAAATATGCCTCTCATACATCCTTTCTTAGAAAGTTACCAGACGATATTCTCTAGCAAAATAAAATTCAGAGATCAAGAGGGAGTAGGTCATGAGATTCTAGACAGGGAATTCGATCCAGAAAAGAAGAAAAGAGAAGTCTCAGAAGACACCTGTGCGTCAGATTTAGAAAGTAACTAGTTTGAAAGCAGCAGGTTAGTGTGCTCAAGGACAGAGGTCTTAAAAAGAGGGTAAGGACTTAATAGATTACTTATTATGATTGAAAAATTTGAAAACAAATGAGAACAAAATTAAGACAATTTGTAATTCTAGGAAAAAGCCAAACTGGGAGCATAAAAAATCTAAAAGTGGCAATTGAAAATTGTAGAAAAACCAAAAACAAGATAGGAAATGTAATCAGAGTCTATGATCTTATTCTGCAGTGAACAATTTACATAGTCAATAATTAAAAACTATATTGATTTCCCACTTTTAGAATCTATCTATCTATCTATCATCTATCTATCTATCTGTCTGTCTATCTATTGCTTCTTGGCCCTTTGGCTAAGATCAAGTGTAGAATAATCTATAGTAAAAGCACAAAAGCACAGAAGACTTAACTATGATTATACAAATAATTAACATGGACAATCTAGAAGTTAAAGTACAGATGAAAGACACTGAGAGATCAAGGTGGAGGAGGGTGTCTGAACAGTTGAAGGGATAAATAATCACATCTTACAATCTGGGAGTTAAGAGATATTGTTTATATTTGAAGAATCAGGAAATAATTCTGTGGGTGTATTCCTTAAAAGCGCCAGGGTAAGATGAAGAAGAATAAAAAGTAGGTCATTAGGGCAGTGATCAACAATGAAGAATAAATAGAAAATTTGGCACATCTTGATGCAATATCATGTGATGAAAAAGGATTTCACTTGGATATAGGAAAATGTTTGAGTTATAACTTTAAGTGGGAAAAAGTAGGTTATACAATTTATGTCTGGATAATATGTTTAACTTATGGGTAATTTTTATACATACATTCATTCATTCATTCAACAGACTTGCTGGGTATCTACCATGTTTGGGGCAAGAGAAATGGATATGGCAACTCGCAAAGACAATCAAAGCCCTGCTACACAGTTTACAGTCCAGCAAAGGAGGGACATATTGTACCAGTAACTACAACAAAATGTGAGCTTTGCAATGAAGAACATTCATGCTGTTAGGAAAATATAAAGCACAGGTGCTAAACCTAATATAGGAATTTGGGGAAGATTTCCTCAATAAATTATTTTTCAATGAATTAATTAATGTAAATTGACACATAAAAATTATATATATTTATGGTGTATAACATGTTTCGATATATGTGGAATGACTAAATCAAACTAATTAACATACCCATTACCTCACTTACCAATTTTTGGTAATGAGAACATTTAAAATTTACTCTCCATTTGATTTTAAGTGCTAAAATGAGAGGTTTTTTTTTTAAAAACTGAGATTCAGTATTAAGAACATAGTGTTATCTCAATTATGATTATGAGCTCAGGAAAAATGCTCAAGGGAAACAACAAAATATTAATTAACTGTGTTTCGATTCTGATATTCTGAGGAATTTTGTGTTCTTTATGCTTTCCTGATTTTTCTGTTTTCTGCAAAGAGCATGTATGGCTTTGAAGAAACAGTTATTGTTGCCAGTGAAGCAGTTAGATATTTTGCTGTTTGAGAGCCTTTCCTCAGTCCTGCGGAAGCAGAAGGCAGTTACTTAATCTATCTAAAGAACAGTTACTAACAATTACCAAACCACCTGTCCACCCTTGGCATTTCTGAAGACTATCATCAGAAATGGTAGATTCATTTCAACAAATGTTTCCGTTAGCCAACTTGGAAACAGTGTTTGTTTGCCACAAGCTGTGCTGATAGAAGCTTGCAAAGGTGCAAGGTGATGCAAGTGACAAAAATATGTCCACCAGTTACCTATTATTTCTGATATTTCTTTATTAGACTGTTGTGTCACGTCTGTTTTAATTTGCCTATATCGTATATTATGTAGATGTTGAAAAATATGATTTAAAACATGAAGTAATCCCTGTTTTGTGCTCATGTTTCTTGTATTGTGTTTTTAGGTTCTAAAAGCATTGAAATTGGTTCTCCAGTGACTCCTTTCAAGCAGTTATTCCTACATGTAAGATCAGATCTGTCAGTGGTGATTTTTTTTGGATTTGGATATTTACTGCACATTTAAGTTATCTGCATATGTTATTTCTCAAATCATAGATCTATATTATGATTTTGAGAATCCCTCTCATCCTCTATACTGTATCCAAAGATCACTTTTTTCAAAGGTCACCTAGGCAGAATAATCAAATTAATGCATTTTAATTTGGTAATACTGAAAAGTAAATTGCAATGCATGTGCACATTGATTGAAAATCAGGTGCCACGGACATCAGCATGCCAAAGAATTCCCACATTCTTATACCTTAGTTTATCAATATAAGGAAAATGTAAGGAAAGGTACTCCACAATTGGTGTGTGAATATATTACTTTATCTAAATACATCTTCTCAGGCAAGTGATGGATGCCTATAATTCCAACTGCTCAGGAGGCTGAGAATCACCTGAGCCCTGAAGTTCTAGGCTGCAGTGAGCTATCATGGTGCCTTCAGCTTGGGCAACAAAGTGAGATTCTAGCTCTAAAAATTTTTTAAAATTCGTCTTTTCACCTCAATTTGTGTGCCTCTGCTGGAAAAGAAAATCCAAAGGTTGTTGTTACATTACTCAAATAATATGGGCTGGTAATCTAAAGAACTGGGTCCTAATTCTCACTTTACCACTAACTCAGCTGAGTGACTTCAGGTAAGTCACTTAATTTCTCTGGTTCTCATTTGAACGGAGTGATCTCTTTAAGTCATTTCTAATGTAAACACTAGGTGATTTAATGAAATATAAATTTTGGATAATGATATGGTTAGGCTATGTTTCCACCCAAATTTCATCTTGAGTTGTAGCTCCCATAATTCCCATGTGTCACAGGAGGAATCTGGTGGGAGGTAATTGAATCATGAGGGTGAGTCTTTCCCATGCTCTTCTCATGATAGTGAATAAATCTCATCAGATCTGATGGTTTTAGAAATGGGAGTTCCCCCTGCACATGCTCTCTTGCCTGCCACTGTGTAAGATGTGCCTTTGCTTCTCCTTTGCCTTCTGCCATGATTGTGAGGCCTCCCCTAACATGTGAAAATGTGAGTTCATTAAGCCACTTTCCTTTATAAGTTATCCAGTCTTGGGTATGTCTTTCTTAGCATTGTGAGAACAGACTAATACAGATTAATTGTGGCATATAGAAGCTGCTGTGCATAGCCTCTCTTCCTCCAGGGTTCTAAAGAGAACTTTCCTTACTACCTAGTTGGAGCCACTTTGGTTCCATTAATGACTTACCCCAAGAAAACCTCACAGCAAGGACTCAACAGTGAGGAGGGAGCTATGCTAAAACAACATCCCCGGGATAGCCCAATGGGAATGAGACACATAGGGGTGTAGGGTTAGTCAGAACCCAAAACTTGTTGTGTCTTCTCTGGAAGAACCTCCCAGACCTCCCCAGCTAAGCTCATGGCCATATCCCTTTCCTAGTTCCTCCTCTGTATCCATTTACTGTACTGCAACTTCTTATTCCAAGTCAACGTTTCACTTCCAGATTGACATCCAAGCTGAAATCTGCTAATGGGGTCAGAAAACAGGTCATAAAGGAAAGTAAGCCAAAATGTTGAAATACCATTCCAGCTTAAAAAAAGCCCACAATAACAAAATCTAATGTTCTGTGTGCTTTCCTCCCAATATAAACCACAGCTTTCTCCCAGAAGCTTAACCATTTTCCATAATCATGATCTTCTATTAACAACTCACATCTTTCGCAGTAGACACATTTCTTTCTCTGTTCTCTTGTGTCAAAAGTACATAACATAGTGCAGTGATCCAACTATGGACTGGCTTCTCTGCAAACTGTCAGCATTTCTCTCCCTGCCTTCCTTTGTTCCTAAGAGCAGTTGTGGATTGGTATAGACCCAAAGTGGGAGTTGAAATATGCATTGCATCATTTGTCACATTAGCTACAAAGGAAGCAGCAAAAGTAACCAGAAATGAGGAACAGGAAATTTCTGATAAACAACTCCGATGGTTATCTGGAAGCTGAATTGAATCACAGGCACAGGAATTTGGAATTGCAGTTTGAATTGCAGAATCAGAGGTAACTGCCTCCCAGCTATATGATAGTGTCAATTTAATTCAAAAATTGAGTGTAGTTTTACAGGCTTAGCATTCCATTCCATTCTGTGAAATATCAGAGAGCACTTATTTATTTAACAGGCTCATATGAAGCACATTTGCATTCGGAAAAAGAAATGATTAAAAGGAACCAACCTGGGTTGTCCAGATATAGATACTATTATGGATGTTGATAGTATTTGGAGGTGAAATTAATGAGATTACTTCTTTACAGACTCAATACTGATCAATGAAAACATGTAACTGACTAATTTAGTCCTGTAGTTTAAGCCTTTTTCAACATAGATTAGGAAGTTAGAATGGATGCCTCTCATTGGGTTTGCATTGTGTAATAAAGCTTGTTTCACTTATGCATCTCTCACTGGCCTTCTCTCTCTCTTTAATTTGGGAATAGAAAAGTAAGTCCACAATTAATATTAGATTGTGAGAGGAGAGACAAAGAAGGGGCAGGGAGTTTCTGAGAGAACATAAAATCTTTGCTGCACCCCTTACTGACCCTGGTTTCTGTCCCTTCGCCATGAGAATAGGTCTTGTCATCATTTAAAAAACTTGAACTGCATTTTAAGAGACTTATTGGTCTTGCTTCTGCGACTCATAACTCCTTTATGTGTTTGCTCTTGGGAGGAAAAAGCAGATAGACATTTAAAAGCTGGACGTTTCTGCACACCCTTTTCCTGATGCTTCATTCTTTTCCAGGCAGAAAGATGGTAGGACTCTGTCTCTAGCAAAGGGATATTTCTAGATACTGAGGTGTCAGAGACACCTGGTCAGGGAGGTTAGGAGATGGGGCAACCAGATCCACCCCCTCCAACTGGCTGCTGTTTTCCTGACAGGGCTGCACTGGGACAACTACCTTCTTTTCCACTTCCTGTTCCTCCTCCCATTCGTTGTCTCTTTGCACACACCTAATTTGGCCTCTCATAGTAAGAGGTCAATATGTTTTCACACTTGGGAAATCTCATTCAAGAATTTTTGTCAATGGACAAGTCATAAGAAGCCCTTCCATTTTAGGGCTCGTTGACGTCACCAAGAGGCGATAAATATCTGTTGATATAATTGGATGTGAGATTCAGTGTTGAGATAGCAAAATTCTGCCCCTCGCTCCTTGGCAGGGCCCTATGATTTATGCAGGAGCAGAGGCAGCACGCAATCGAGCTGTCAAGAGAGCGTCAGCTTATTAGGCAAATGCTGCGTGGTTTCTGAAGAGGGTCGACACTATAAAATCCCACTCCAGACTCTGGAGTGAAGAAACTCGGAGACCAAGTCCACTGAGACTGAGGGGAAAGAGGAGAGAAAGAAAAAAGAGAGTAGGAACAGAAAGGAGAAGGGAAGACAACCTCCAGAGAAAACCCCGGAGACGTCCCTCTGCAGAGAGGCCGCAGCACCCGGCTCACCTGCGAAGCGCCTGGGAAGGTAGGGAGAGCCTGGACGGAACGCGCCACCAACTTTGCGTTGCCTGAGCTGCCGCGAGGTGCGCGGCGGAGCCGGCTGCCCCTGCCTGCCCCTGCCTGTGTGCATGTATATGCATGTGTGTGTGCGTATGCGTGTGTGTTTGTGTATGCGCGCGCGCGTGCGGTGTGTGTGTGCGCGTGTTCGCGGACTGCTCCTTAAGATTCCAGTAGTAGCTGGGATGTGGCGAAAGCAAACTTAGACGGCTGCTCTTCGTTACCCGTGCTGCCAGTTGCTCCTCGCTGGCTTTGTAAAGGAGCTCCCCCACCCGCTTCTATCCTGACCCCCGAGAGAAGGCAGCAAGGGCAGGGGTGGAGAGGGAAGACCAGAGGCAGTAGTTCTCAATTTGGAAGAAAATGCTGAAATATCCAGAAGGGAGGTGGTCAGCGCGGGTGGGATCTTAAATCCATGGCTCTTATCTAGGCTCGGGAAAATTAGTTTTGAGGATCATTAGGAAGACGACTCAGGGACCGTCCCTTCAGAGTCTAGAAAGAAGGGTCACTCCTGCCTGACCAGGGCGTGAGCTTAGGTGCTGAGCCCGGCAGGCGCCACTCTCCCCGCTCCCCAGACGCTTCAGCACCGCGGACAGCGCCCACAAGAAGCCCTGAGGCCGGAGCCCAGCACGTCTAAGGGAGTCCCGTAGGAAGACCTCGTGTGCACCTCCCACTTGAGCGAACTCTGACCAACTCTTCTTTGTCTCTTCCCCTCTCTCATTCCGCCCTCCGCCCACCTCTGTGCCGCAGCGAGCGCCCCTAACATGCGGCTGCCGCTGCTCGTGTCCGCAGGCGTCCTGCTGGTGGCTCTCCTGCCCTGCCCGCCATGCAGGGCGCTCCTGAGCCGCGGGCCGGTCCCGGGAGCCCGGCAGGCGCCGCAGTACCCTCAGCCCCTGGATTTCTTCCAGCCGCCGCCGCAGTCCGAGCAATCCCAGCAGCCGCAGGCTCGGCCGGTCCTGCTCCGCATGGGAGAGGAGTACTTCCTCCGCCTGGGGAACCTCAACAAGAGCCCGGCCGCTCCTCTCTCGCCCGCCTCCTCGCTCCTCGCCAGCGGCAGCGGCAGCCGCCTTTCTCAGGAGCAGGCGGCCGCCAACTTTTTCCGCGTGTTGCTGCAGCAGCTGCTGCTGCCGCCTCGGCGCTCGCTCGACAGCCCCGCGGCTCTCGCGGAGCGCGGCTCCGAGAACGCCCTCGGCGGCCACCAGGAGGCACCGGAGAGGGAGAGGCGGTCCGAGGAGTCTCCTATCTCCCTGGATCTCACCTTCCACCTCCTCCGGGAAGTCTTGGAAATGGCCAGGGCCGAGCAGTTAGCGCAGCAAGCTCACAGCAACAGGAAACTCATGGAGATTATTGGGAAATGAAACGGTGCGTTTGGCCAAAAAGATTCTGCATTTAGCACAAAAAAATAAAAACAGTATTCTGTAACATAGCGCTGCTCTGATGCCATTTGTTTATTTTTATATAGCTTGAAACATGGAGGGAGAGAGGGAGAGAGCCTATATCCCTTAGTTAGCATGCACAAAGTGTATTCACGTGCAGTAACAACACAATGTTATTCGTTTTGTCTACGTTTAGTTTCCATTTCCAGGTGGTTTTAGTGGTGTTTTAAAGAGAATGTAGACGTGGGAGAAAACGTTTTGTTTGAAAAAGCAGACAGAAGTCACCCAATTGTTTTTGTCGTGGTCTGAGCCAAAGAGAATGCCATTTTCTTGGGTGGGTAAGACTAAATCTGTAAGCTCTTTGAAACAACTTTTTCTTGTAAACGTTTCAGTAATAAAACGTCTTTCCAGTCCTTGATCAGTTTGGTTGTGTAAGAGAATGTTGAATATTTATATTTTTAATAAAAGCTGCAAAGGTAATCATGACTTTATTTTTTCTCTTCAGTGCTCATACACTTGAAATACCCTCATCTCTTAGCTTCCTCCAAATTGTCTTCAGCACCAGAAAAAACAAAAAACTTCCTGCATTACATTTTTCTACTAAAAATACAAACATTTGTCAGTGGCCCACACAGACCCTGCAATCACGTTGGGCTCATCTCTGTGCCATGGACTACTTCTCTGAGGTTGAGTGAAATAATTCAGGAAGTTGCTCCCAGTAGCTCTAAAACATCGTAATTCTAAAAGGAAGATCATTTCATAATGGAAATAACATTTAGCCCTGATCAATTAAAAAATGTGAAATAATTAGAGAGAGTGGGGAAAAGATTAAAGGAAGGGAGAAGTGTCGAGGCAGAAATTCTTCCAAACTATATGGCCAAAATGCTGCATTCTTTTTCTATGAGAAAGACTCACTCTGTTAAACTACTACTTTGGTACCATAAAACAATTTTTTCTAAGCTGTTTTCCAATGACTACTTCTAACAAGAGAAACTTGAGAACATCTCCACTTAAGACGACTAAATTTTAGTCATTATAATATGTCACAAAGGAAAAATTTTCTTATGAAGAACATTTTGACTTTAATAATTACACAAATATCCTCCACATTTATGCCTATGCCAACCCTAATCACTTTTATGCTTAGGAACATGAACTATCTTTATTCATTTCTAAAACTGAACAGCACATTTAATTAGTTTTACAGTGCATTTGCCTTTGGTAGTTTATTTATAGCTTTAAAAAATTCAATCAAATGTTTAATATTTCAAAATTAATTCAACTGTATGAAGATGCTTCTTATCTGGGATCCTTGAAATACACTGAATAAATCATAAGACGAAGCTTTTAAAAACATCATTTATTTAAGAGTTCATACAGAGTAAAGTTACACTTATGAAGGAGGCATTATGGTGGGACGAATAACAAAGCATGATTTAAATATATATATATTTAATGTGTGATGTATATGTATATATATTTAAATACATGTAGTTGTTCTGCAGTTTACCAGATTGGTGCCACAGTGAATACAAGAGAAACTAAATAGCTCTTGCTGGAAGATTTTTTCCAACTAAAGTACCTAATCTATGAAAATCTAAAACTAATATTAGAAAAATGTCACAAGACATGTCCCAGGCCTTCAGCCTTTTGGACTATGAAAGTGAAACCATATTCAAAGAACATTTCTGAATATACATCCAGTGAGATCTTTTACGCAAAAGAGGAAAACTTTGTGAAACATTGCATAGCTTTGGTCAATGATTTACTTTTTGTCCATGTATTGAGAAATCAATCACTTCTTAATTGACACTAATTTTCACTGACCACCTGCACTGTTAAAAGAGTAAAGGAAATGAGAGCTACTATAATATAATAATAAAAAGTCAGCGCCTATTAGAGACGAGAGCATAGTGACTGCTTTTTCAACATTTGTCACTTGTTACTGACACACACATGTACCACAACTACACACGCTTCACAATGTTTCCCACACAATAAAAGATTTGCATAAGATCAAGTTTATTTTTTCCAGTGCTTTCTGCAAGTATTTTCTCAAAATATTCTTTCCCCTCGATATGTTCGATAAGTCATCTGGAATTACAGTTTTGGGTTATTTTTGCAGAAATTCTGTCCAGAGGTCCCTTTCATCATCTGCATAATATGAATTTCACTTGGGCTCCCTGCTGCCCACGTGCATCTCAGCCAGGCAGACAGAGGGGCAGCAGTTGGAATGAACATCATTCATTTAGGGAGTTCAACCAGGAAAAGGAGAAGATATGGCGAGCTGGCTCAGAATCAGCTCCACTGCCACTCGCTGGAGCTGCAGCCTGTCCCTGGAGGGGAGGAGCCTCAAATCCAATCTGCAACGGAAGAAAACGGGAATCAGAGAAAAAAGAGGTTCATTCTTTTTGGATTGGTCCAGTCACTTTTCTACTGAGGAGAAAGTATAATAATAATAACAATTATTATTATAATAACTATTATTATATGGGACATAATTATTAGAAATGAAAAGCAAGCTCAGGTTACCTTGGCTACAG
The DNA here is from genome assembly GCA_963573385.1 of Cacajao melanocephalus. Taxonomy (NCBI): domain Eukaryota; kingdom Metazoa; phylum Chordata; class Mammalia; order Primates; family Pitheciidae; genus Cacajao; species Cacajao melanocephalus. The sequence continues at coordinate 64,106 of CAUYLG010002454.1, forward strand.
CCAAGAGTCATGAAAATAATTCACACTCATGATACAAAAAGAAGAAACAGTAATGCATGCAGTGGAGAAGTTCTTGGGAAAAAGGAGTTCAGAAGTTTTTTTTTAAGTCTACTTGTACATGACTTATTGAGACGAAAGTCTCATTGAAACTACTAGGAATTGGGTTTAGAAAAGGTTGAAGAATTTAAAAAAATTCCTAATTTAAATGACTCTGCTATGCCACATGGCATTGCAGGGCATATTAATATAATCCCTCCACTGCTGAAGAAGTTTCTACCATGCACATACATATATATTTTCTTACTATAATTTTTGCAAAACTACAGGCTTAATTTTAGGCACATTATGATGGGATTTTTTTCTCTAGGTAATAAAATCTAATAACCATATCTATATTAAATCAAATCCAATATAAGTGCATCTAAAGAAATAATTATCTTTTGTAAACACCTAAGAGAGACAGATTGCAATTCTGAATTAATTGGTTAACCTGATATCATAAGCAAAATTTATTTATGTTGCTTCGGCTTTTAAAAATTACAACTTAATGGAATGAGGAACAATCACGAAAAAGTCTTGCTGAAATGTGATTTGATTTTATGAGCTCAAATTCTTTACATTTCTAGGTACCATAACAAACACCGTTCTTCCTAGGAGAAGTATGTATAGATAAGCAAACATGTTCTGATGACATCACTGGTAAAACTATCCCACCAGATTAGAATGCCACTGATTTTAAAGCAATGAGGTAGCCACATGCATTCAGCTCAGAAGCCCTGGATGATTTTATGAAGCTGCACTATGAATGGATAATACCTGGCACAAACAAAGCAGAGCTTTGGTTAAGTATGTTGTTTTATTGCTACTCAAAGTAGTCTTGAGAGCAAAATGAGTTCTTAGCCTGTACCTTACCAGATTTTGCCCTAAACACATGTTTGGAGATGATGTTTCAAGAGCAATAAAATTATCCTAAGTCTTTATGGCTTTGGGATAATCCTTTGTACTGCCACATTGTTTCCTGATAGAAAGTTAAAAAGGGCCATGAAATCATATTACCCACAGTAGAGTGAAACTGAAGTACATAGTTTTCCATAAAGGAATAGTTGAGCCATCAAGTGAAATTGGGCTTTTTGAAAAAGGATGTTACCAAATTCTGTTGATAATGGGTCAGATACCTCAAAGTCCTTGAAACTGAAGTAAAATAAACATCATCCTGACAGAATCTTGCACCTATTTTTACACGTCGAACTCCTCCTTTGCCAACCATAGTCCTCTTACCTTGGCTAATCAAAAGAAAACAAAACAAAAAACCTCAAGTCTCATGTATGGTTTCTGCAAACGAAACAAAACAAAAACAAACTGAAAACAACAACAACAAAAAAAACAAATGATCTGGGCATATCATAAAAAGATTTTTTTCTAACCATTCAATATGAGTGAATAGTGAATTCCGCCTGGATGAACAGACTATCAATGTCCATTTTGTGGCCTCTTTCTTGAAGGCAGTTTCTAGTCTACAGGGAACTTCCATGGCAGCTGTTCTAAACAGCTGAAGGGTGAAACTAGTGGGGTAATGTGTTTTCTGCAGAAGGAATAATCTTTGGGAAACTACTGTTAGCAAACAAGCCCCTTATATTGTTTTAGGGATGTATATACATTTTTGTGCTTTCCTGTACTAGAGATTAAAATCTTCCTTCCTTCCTTGGTTTTGTTTATCTCTACTGAGGATCCAACAACCGGCTCAGCAAAGAAAGTTCTGTGCAAAGAGGCTTTGCCTAGTTCTGAATTCCACACCAACTACTTGTTAGATGTATGACTTGGAAAAGTTAGTTAACCTCTCGGAGCCTTAGTTTTCTCTTCTGTATAAAAGAGATGAGAACCTCTATCTCATCTCTATTGTTGTAAGTACTGAATAAATAAAATAATACACATAAAGCACTTTCCACATGCCTCACTTATATTAGGTTTGTCCTTCCTTCCTTCCTTCCTTCCTTCCTTCCTTCCTTCCTTCCTTCTTCTTTCCCCTCTTCCCTCCCTCCTTTCTTTCAACAGTGAAGAGGCTCCTCTGCCACGCAAAATCGCCTGGGGACTGTTTATGATGAGCTGTATGCAACAGCACTGACCCCCAGTAAGAAAAGACAATAGTATTTGCAATCTCATTTTTCCAGAATTGGGCATTATTTCTATCATTTAATCCCTTCAGTGTGCTGTAATCACAGGCATCAGTGATGCTATCCAGTGTATCTACAAGAGGCCCAACTGCATACATGGCTACCTTATAAAGGAAGAATGAGTTAAAGATCGAAAACTCTTTTCAATAATAAGCACAGCCCATCAAATCAAAAGCAGGTCTTTTTCCTGTAGCCTTCCCCAAATGGAGTTGTATATATGTGTTCCTTCATACTTTTCTAAATGCTGGCTTCCCTTTGTCACAGGAAGTTCTATTTCTTGGGAATGGTGATGTTCTATGAGGCAGAACAAGAGACAGAGAATTACAAGCACTGATCTCCTCTGCCTGCTTGGGAGCTTGTCCTGCATTCCAGTTTGGTCTGATACGTATTAAAGGCGAATAACAGATTGTAGTTCCATATTGCAGTCATGTGTTTTTAATGACAGGGATACCTTCTAAGAAATGCACCCTTAGATACTAAGCAGCCATAAAAAAGAACAAGATCATGTTGTTTGCAGGGACACAGATGGAGCGGGAGGTCATTATCCTTAGCAAAGTAACACAGGAACAGGAAACCAAATACTACATGTTCTCACTAATAAGTGGGAGCTAAATGATGAGAACACATGAACACAGAGGGGAACAACACACGTTGGGGCCTTTTGGAGGGTGGAGGGTGGGAGGAGGGAGAGGATCAGGAAAAACAACTAATGGGTGCTAGGCTTAGTATCTGGGTGATGAAATAATATGTACAACAAACCTCCATGACACAAGTTTACCTATATAGCAAACCTGCTCTGGTGATTTTGTTGTTATGTGAACATTGTAGAATGTATTTATACAAACCTCAGTTCGGGTGAGGCAAACATTGTCTGTAACGTGGAAGTGTCCTGTACACAGAGATAGATGTCCGCAAGGCTCTGTCAGAATGCGTGCTCATTAACTCCCATCAACAAGAAATGATTCTGGATTTGGGTTGCTTCTACCTCTTGGCTATTGTGAATAATGTTGCTGTGAACAGGAGTGTGCAAATATCTGTGTGAGCAAATATCCTGCTTTCAATTCTTTAGAGTATATACTCAGAAGCGGAATTGCAGGATTTTATGGTAACTCTTTACTTTTTTGGGGAACCTCTATACTGTTTTCCATAGCAGTTGCGATGGACCATTGTACGCTCCCCCAGCGGTGCATGAGGGTTCCAATTTCACCACATCCTCATTCCTAATTGTTTAATGTTTGCAGGGTATTTTGAAAAAATGTGAATTCATTGTAAACAAAAAAGCAGGACCTGGCACAGATACTTGCCATGTTCATAGCAACATTATTCACAATAGCTAAGAGGTAGAAGCAGCCCAATTGCCTGTCCATGGAGAAGTGGATAAACAAAATGTCATGTGTACATACATTGTCAAGAATCGATAGCATACAATGAATCATTGTTCAGCCTTAAAAAGGAGGAAAATTTTGGCACATGCTACAACATGGATGAAGCTTGAGGACCTTATGCTAAGTGAAATAAGCCAGACATAAAGGGACAAATATTGTATGATTCCACTTATATGATGTATCTAGATAGTCAAATTCATAGACAGAAACTGGGACGCTGGTTACCAGGGGCTGGGGAAGAGGGAAATGGGGAGTTTTTGTTTAACGTGTAGAGTGTTTCTGTTTTACAAGATGAAAAAGTTCTAGCAATTGATTGCATAATATTGCGAGTATGCTTAACAATCTGAAACTGGACACTTAGATGTGGTTAAGATGGTAAATTTACGTTCTGTATTTTTTCCTAGAATTAAAAATTTAGAAATCATTCAGCCAACATCACATTAAAATTTGGATTTACAGGTTCTTTGGACAAAGCAGAAATTAGCAACCCAGAACTTGCATGGAGAGCTAAGCAGTGTTGTGCCTTGGATTGGGAATGCTCTCTCCCTTCTGCCCATCTTGGTCAGGGTCACAGTGCCCAACACTGCCTTTGCTGCCCCTGTTGCAGGGCTGGTTTCAGCTGCCATTTATCACTGTGCCTTATCACAGTGATAAAGCACACTGCCATTTATCACAGTTTCCATGCTCAGAGTAAAAACGAAACCAAGCTATGTCTTGTATTTATACTTCTATTAACATTTTTCTGTTACCTGGCCTGCTTTTTCCTTCATGTTACCTTCTTGGCTCCTAAAGGCACACAAGCTTATTGCTCTTAACAGAAGGTTAATTTTTAATATGAAGGTATCAAAGAAAAGCAAGTAAAATGTTCAATGGAGATTTGGCTTGATTTTTATGTTACACATGATGAATTATTTTTTTTAAGCTAAAGTGTGTCTCATGGCAAGATTTTTGACAACGAAAGCATGAAACTGCCTTTAAAATTCATTTGAGTGCAGATGAGTTCCCAGGATCTTAGCACAGGGGATATAACTGGGTTCAGATTGGTGGATATGGGCTTGTTTGGGCTTGGGGGTCAATGCCAGTAGCTGCCTTTACTTAAATGCATCTCGCCCCCACCACATCCACCTAATGAAATTAAACAAATGCTTTCCTGACATTTGCTCTGGCACAAGTCTGGGTAGCCACATTTAGTGGGGGCATTATGTTTTTTTTAGCTGCCTCAAAGTAGAAGAGTGAGCTTATTTTAATCAGTGACCAGTGCCTTTGGGTCTCTCAGCTTCCCAGGGCCTCCATGACATGCCAGCATCAACCCTTCCACAAACTATCATTCTCCTCATCACCCATGTAGAGATCCGCTAATGCTTACCTTCTTATGTTCCATTCCTTATGGCTCAGTCAAGCGATAGCAATCAAGCTGAGAAGATGCATTGAAAGTAAGATATTGATAGATAATGATGGCCTCATGTATGCCCCTGCCAGATAACACTTTACCTAGAAATATTCATGCCTTATCCTGAGGAATGACTAATGCCAGGCCATTGAGAAGATATTGGGGGCCTTGAGGAAATTTATGTCCAGACACCCACAGTGAGGCTGCCATTTCCTCAATCTCTGAGTGCTGCAGGAAATGCCAGTCAGAAATTCAAGCTGACACAGGATCTCGTTACCACTGCATATTAAATGTTTGTCTTTCTGGGTCAATTTAAAGGAACCCTTGGCCATCTCATGAAATGCCTTTGCCTTAAAGGAATGTGGATAGGAGGGGTACGGCTAGACTTAAGACTGCTGAGTGGGCAACAACCCAGTATCCATCTTGCACCTGCTAGGCTGGGTCAGAGAATCAAAGCCAGATACTGGAAACAGGTGTGAGTAGGAATGCAGAGACCATGTTTAGAATGTTTGTTCAGAAAGACCAAGCCCAAATGTTGGCCTGCTCCCCCACTTAGCATTCCTGAACCTCAGGCTCTTGGATAGTTTAGGTGTTACAGATTCCTAACTAGGAAGGAGAGTACAGCCAAGAACCCAGGCCAGTCACCGATGGTGAGAAGTAACTGAGGCACTGTCTCTGACTCATAGTCAAGGGTCGAAGCCTTGGAAACTGTTAGGTAGCTCTGCCATATGGGTGTCTCTTTCACAGGAATGCAGACATTACTGCTTGGGACAGAGCAATCATGGTATGTTAGGAATGAAGCATAGAAGTGTGAAAGACAGCACAGCTAGAGGAAGCAGAAAATAAGAACTCCCAAAAAGAGCTCTGGAAGGAAAACACTCACTAAAATGCATGTTTTGGCCAGGCATGATGGCTCATGCCTGTAATCCCAGTGCCTTGGCAAGTTGAGGCAGGAGGATTGCTTCAGGTCAGGAGTTTGAGGCCAGCCTGGACAATATGGCATGACCACATCTCTACAAAAAACTTTAAAAAAAAATAGCTGGGTGTGGTGGCATGTGCCTGTAGTCCTAGCTACTCAGGAGGCTGAGGTGGGTGGGAGAATCATTTGAACTCGGGAGTTCAGGGTTGCAATGAGTTATGATCACACCACTGCATTCTAGCCTGGATGACAGAGTGAGACCCTGTTTCTAAAAAAAAGAAAAGCGTTTTTTTTCTTGGGAGGATTTACAGCCTTACACACTGAGTGATTGAGGGAGTGGGTGAAGTGAGCTGACTGGGGGGCTTTGTTGCTGTCAGTTGCCTCCTTCTTGCTAAGAGAAAATCAGAAACCAGAATAATTTCCTGAGGCCCATCAAACAAGTGGGAATTAAACTCATTTTTTCCTGATCTGGAGGAGGATGCTGTGGTGTCTACCATTTGGTTCGTGTCAAGTGTGGTGTCTAGGAATTAATGGGATCAGGGTGGAGAGGACAGGTTATGGAAGTTGATACCACAGCTTGGCAAAAACTTGCAGTCAGCCTTTTCAGATATGGAGCTGACAATGGTGTGTCCTCCAGAGAGAGTATGTGTATTCTTGTTCTTTCTGAAAAGAGAACTGAATTACGAAGAATTCGATCATTACTTCTTCACATTAATTCTTGCTTAATGTGGCGTTAAGCAAACAGACCCAACAGGTTGTCCTTAAGAACCATGGGAGGTCGATAGTATCATTATGCCCTATTATAGATGAGAAAGCTCAGACTCAGGAAGTTTGAGGACCCTGCTCAAAGTAACTCTAGGATAAAGTGCTGAGAGTTGTTCATATTGACCAGAAGTCCAAAGGGAAAGAAGGCAGCTGGTGCTGCTGCACACCTGAGGCTCAGGATAGGGCCAGCCTTTCCACTCACTGGAAGGCAGAGAGAGAGGCAGGTTGGTTGACAGCATGGGATGCAACTGAAAGATCTGCTCGCCCTCATTTGCAGTGGACAGCTACATCCCTGCCAGGAGTGGAGGCCTAGAAATGACCCACTTGTGCTTGTGAGGCTCTGCTGATCTGTCCTGAATGCGGAGTCAAAGCAGAAGAGCACCTGGTCACGCTGATTTTTGCCTCGGTCCCATCAACTGAAGTGAAGCGGGGATTCATCCACTTTTCTTAGATGCCGCTTGGCTTCCATTACACCGCATGCCCCACTTGGTGGAGGATGAGCCATCAAAAGGCAACAAGCTCTCAGCTATTCTGTGATCCTGAGCAAGTCACGCCTCCTTTAGAATCTTCATTTTCCTCCACTATGAAATGGGGAAGTTTAACAGTTCCTACTGCAGTGAGATTTAAATGAGAGAATCCTTATGAAAGACTTTCTAGATTATAAAGCAATGGACACACATTAGTTACAGCCATTGCCGAGTGCCGTTGTTTTTTCAGACGCATTAACACTGTGGTGGACTAACTCTTCACTTCGTGGGCTGTAGTGGGAGAAAAGGTGTACCATGGAAATCACTGAGATACACAAATAAAGCCAGAAAAAACCCACAGGATGTACAACACTAACAAAGGTCTTAGGCTAAATCAGAATAATAAACAATTTGAAAACACAGGAAGCTTAGCTCAGCTAGCTATGTCATAACAGTTCCCCCAGAGAGCTCTCCCAGAGCTTGTGTTCACGGAATTGTAGAGTTGTAGGCACAGGTTGCCAGGGGAAATGAATGAATTCATTACCCTACTCACACACAATTTACATTTTCCTCTTTAAAATGGATACATCCATTTTAGCTTCCTGTTAAAGTGAAATTTACTTAGGATGCCATTTGGTCCTGAGAAATGTAGTCCATAATTTTAGTATTGACTTTTTTTGGTCCTTCTAGTAAAACTCCCAAATTGACAGTTAATAGGAGATATAATGACAGATATTGGGGGCCTTGGGGTGATTGAGGAGATGGCAGCACAGCTGTGGGGACCTGGATGTAAATTTCCTCAAGCCCCCCTGCATATTTGGCACTTTCTCAGCAGAATAAAAAAGCCCCCAAAAATACATTGCAATTGTAGGGTACAAATGAAAACAAGCATTAATAATGTTAATGTAATGGTCTCATTCAAACTTACTTGTTAAAAAAAACTTCCCTCTCTTACAATTTTTTTTCTAGGTAAGAATGTCTGCATCTCACTACCATAGCTTCTTATAATTTCCAGGATTATTAGGCCCTGGACAATGTTTTGCAGTAAATATAGGCCAGTCCTGAGGACTGATCAGCTTTTTCTCTATTTTTATCATGTTGAAATTCCAGCACAGTCAGGCCGCCTGGCATATCGGCAATTTGTAAGCTTGAATCTCCTAATTTGTAAAACACGTAGCAATTGCTGTCAGTAGGGAATCTCTGTTTGAAAATAATTTGACACCCTGAATCCTTCAATTAAATTCAGAGAACAGAGTTAAATTTTCATTCACTTCCGTTTGTTTTGGAAAATTGAATAGATCATTTCAAAGAACCCGAGACCTATAGTCATACTCATGGGAAATCATGTTCTTAGTCTCTAGTTTTTTTTTAAATGCTTTGTAATATCTTGTGAAATTAATCTTGCTCAGAAAAGCAGCTTCCTGGCCCTCTAGCCTTCTGCATCTCTCACCTCTCAGTCTCTAGTGGCAGCTGGAGTGGATGCTTGCACTTGAAATCAGAATGTATAGCTTGGTCTTGAAAATCTATGAATAAAAATTTTTTTTATCTTTTTGCATGTTACACCCAGAAGAGATGCAGGGCTCACAAAGGTTGCTCCTCCCTGGAACTTTGGCCCATTGTCCATCCCAGCTTAGGAAAATATGAATATTTTCAAGGACACTGAGCCTTGAGTGATGAGCAATTTGAGAAAGGCTCAGGTCTGGGGACACATGTATTTCCCAGAAACATGTGTTTCTGAAAGCCTAGGAAAGAAACCCTGGGCTCCAAGAAGGGAAAAGAGTCTTTGCTAGCCCCTTCCTCCCTCACCCCCTCCCAGTCTTTTTAACCATCTAAACCATAAGTCCCTTCCTTCCTTCCTTCCTGCCTTCCTTCCTGCCTTCCTTCTTGCCTTCCTTCCTCCCTTCCTTCCCCCCTGCCTTCTTCCCATTTTTCCTTTCCCTTCCATTTTTCCTTTCCTCCTTTTTTTTTCTGTAATGTAATTATTTTTATTTTCCTCTGGGGCCACCTTTATAATCTTACAAGACAACAATCGCAGAACCTGGGTTGGAAACTAAGAGAGCCGTGGGCTGGTTTTCCTTGGCAACACTTTCTCCACTGCATCTGTCCATAGTAGGCTATTGGCCTTGACCTCCACATCTCTGTTATTTGATAGTGAAAAACCATAAGGTGTGAGGAACCCACTTTGTTCCTGAGGCTGTCTTTGAGCTAATGACATGTCAGATACAAAGAAACTGGGGACACTAGGGGAAGGGGAAAGGACCATCTGCACCTTTTTGTTGACACTTGGGTTGGGAACCACTGGATTTTCTCAGCCAAGAGGACAAGCCAGTGCTGGAAGTCACTAGTCCATGACAGGTGGCCTCTGCAGTTTGTGGAAACTGGTTTAGACAGAACAAAGGATGAACTAGGGCACAGGTATGTCATGAAAATGTACAGAAATACTAGCTCCTAAAGCAAAGTGATATCAAAACTAAAAATAGAGACCCACAGAACAGTGACAACTAATTACCAGACTGTGAGGTTCAGCTTAGACACTTAACGGTATCAGGCACCTCATCCGCCCAAGTCTTTGCTGCTCTTGGCCCTACGTGTGGCTGAGGGAGGAAGGGGGCACAGTCTTGCTGGATTGAGGCCACGAAGCCTTCCCCACAGCCTGCCCTGTGGAGTAATGCCTTAAGGATTGTCAGCACAATTTCCCTCCAGGTGTCTCACCCCTACCTTTTTAAAGTTACCTTGGAAGATGTTGCGTGTGAATAAGGACCCTCTCTCTTCCCATTCGAGCATGCAGACACAAAAAGAGGAGAGGTGGGTAAGTTCTGCTTTTAAAAAACACTTGTTTTGGGATCAATTCTTCAAGGAAATAAACAATGCTAAATGTGGATATATCTAAACAGTTTCCAAATACATGAGGCACAAACTGATACAACTGTTAGAAGAGACAAATCCACAATTCTAGTCAAAGATCTCAAAATTCCTCTCTCAGAAGCTGATAAAACAGGTGAACTGAAAATCAGTGTGGGTATAGTAGACTTAAACAACACTATCAATCAACTGACTTAATTGACAGGAACAGAACACCATACCCAACAACAACATGTGGAACATTCACCAAGGTAGATCACAATCTGAGACATAAAACAAATCTTAATAAACTTAAAAGGATTGGAAACAAATAAAGTGTATTCTAGTCTCTCTCCACAACAGAATTAAACTGCAAGTCAAAAAGAAAGATATCTGAATATCTTCAAATATCTGGAAATGAAACACTACTAGACTGAATAACCCATGGGTCAAAGAAGAAACCACAAAGTAAATTAGAAAATGTTTTATATTAATTAAAAATGAAAACACAGAGCCACCCGTCAGAGAGGGACATGCGCACTCCAGGGAAGGCACTCAAAAGTAGGGGGCAGGAAAGATGTACATTGAAGATGTCAGTTTCTACATGTGGGAAGTAGACATTGAAGGCTTTATAGTTTACAGACAAGATCTTTAGAAGTTAAGCACTAAAGTTATAAATGTTAGAGATCCAAGATGGCCAATGACTAGCAGCTCAGGATTGTAGCTCCCAGTGAAAGCGCAGAGAACAAGTGGACGACACACTTTCAGATGAATTTTTGTTGCTCACGGACCAGAAGATTCCCAGCGGAGGAGCCGCACAGGTCGCCAGCCGACTCTTGTGGCCGGCATGGCGGTTTTGCCAGTGCCCTGGCGTGGCGGTTTTCAGTGCAGAGTAAACAGGACTGGGTCCCCTTTTGGTCGATGTTTGGAGCTCCGGGAAGGCATAACTGAAGAGAGAAGCCAGACAGGAGATTCCTGGGCAGAAAAACACCACGAATCTCAACGCCGCTGTTTTAGCCGGCACCGTGGGTTGCTCAGATTCCTGCACTGGGAATCAACAAGTTGGACGTCCACTCAGAGACCCAATTTGAAAGTCGGCAATTACAAAGACGACAGGTGGATAAATCCACAAGGATGGAAAGAAACCAGCATAAAAAGGCTGAAGATACCCAAAATCAGAATGCCTCTCCTTCTACAGGGGATCATAGTTCCTCATCAACAAGGGAACAAGGCCTGACGGAGAACGAGCACATTCCATTAACAGAATTATGCTTCAGAAAGTGGATAATAAGAAACTTCTGTGAACTAAAAGAACATGTTCTAACCCAATGTAAAGAAACTAAGAACCTTGAAAAAAGGCTTGATGAAATGCTAACAAGAATAGACAATTTAGAGAGGAATGTAAGTGAATTAATGGAACTGAAAAATACAATACGAGAACTCCGTGAAGTATGCACAGGTTTTAACAGTCAAATCGATCAAGCAGAAAAAAGGATATCAGAGGTCGAAGACCGACTTGATGAAATGAAACAAGAAGACAAGATTAGAGAAAAAAGAGTAAAAAGGAATGAGCAAAGTCTCCAAGAAATATGGGACTATGTGAAAAGACCTAATTTACGCTTGATAGGTGTACCTGAATGTCATGAAGAGAATGAATCCAAGCAGGAAAATATTCTTCAGGATATTATTCAGGAAAACTAACCTAACCTAGTAAGGCAGGATAATACTCAATTCAAGGTAATACAGAGAACACCACAAAGATATTCCTCAAGTAGAGCAACTCCAAGACACATAATCGTTAGATTCACTACCATTGAAATAAAGGAGAAAATTCTAAGGGCAGCTAGAGAGAAAGGTCAGGTTACCCATAAAGGGAAGCCTATCAGACTCACAGCAGATCTCTCAGCAGAAACCCTACAAACTAGAAGAGAATGGGGGTCAATATTCAATATCCTCAAAGAA